>APFE031713869.1:258305-370009 GCA_000404065.3 Pinus taeda
GTCCTTTGTTCGAGGGGAGGATTGTTAGGTATACGACCAAAGTCCCACATTGACTAGAAGTGGGGAGGATCATGGGTAGATAAGGATGGACAAATATCTCCATTGGTATGAGGCCTTTTGGGGTTAAAGCCCAAAAACAAATCCATGAGGGCTTAGGCCCAAAGTGGACAATATCATACCATTGTGGAGATATGTGGTGTCCAGAGTTCTTACAAAATTCATCACTTTAGTCATCAAGACATAGTCTTTATATCTTATAGGTGGTTGAATCTACTATGAAGACCTTCCTGTAGTTCAATGCTTTTATCCCTTCTCTTACTTTATGGTGACTCATTTCCCCCTCTAGGTGTGCTTTCACTACTTGAGGTGTGCATATCACTAGATTCTTCTTCTTGTTTCTACTCCTATTTGTTATTAACTTCTTCTTTGACATCACCAAACTTATAAGGAATATGTCATGCATCGT
This sequence comes from Pinus taeda, assembly GCA_000404065.3. Lineage (NCBI taxonomy): Eukaryota > Viridiplantae > Streptophyta > Pinopsida > Pinales > Pinaceae > Pinus > Pinus taeda. The sequence continues at coordinate 258,772 of APFE031713869.1, forward strand.
AGCTATCCTCCTTATGGTGTTCATGAAAGAAAACATCTATACTTAAAAATAATTTATGTGTAGGGGGATAAAACATCTTGTATGCTTTGTGGTCAAAAGAGTGACCAATAAAAATAGCTTGATAGCTTTTACAGCAAGTTTTCTCCTATCTTCTTTTGGAACATGAGAGAAGGCTTTGCTTCCAAATATTCTTAAATGTTTTACCGCTGATTTATAACCATAAAGAGCTTCAAATAGAGTTTTATGGTTTAAAATTTTTGTTGGACTTCTATTTTTTAAATAAACAATAACTAATAGCTACAACCTAAAAATCATTGACAAGATTTTACCTTTCATCATGCTTGTTGCACATTCCACTAAGGTTTTGTTATTTCTTTTAGCTACTCCATTTTTCTGTGGATTATGTGGCACCGTGTACTATTGTACAATACCGTGGGATTTACGGTACTTAACAAATGCACCTAATATATATTCCCCCCTTGATCAGAGAAAAGGATCTTTATGTATTTTCTTGTTTGATTCTCAACTAAGTTTTTAAATTCTTTGCAATATTCAAATACATCACTCTCCTTTATCATAAATAGAACCCATGTATGTTTTTTGCAATCATCAATAAAGTTCAAGAAATAATATGCTCCTCCTAATGATCTAATCTACGTAGGTGCACGCACATCGGCATGCATAAGTTCAAGAACACTTCAATATATATATCTATATCTATATATTATATATATATATATATATATATATATATATAGGGAATCTTTCCTATGCATTTTCCCTCACACCCTTCACATGCAAAATATTCATTCTTTAATAATGGAAGTCCCTCTACCATTTTGTTTTGAAGTAACAACAAGTCATGATAATTAAGGTGGTCATACCTTTGGTGCCAAAGAGCTTTTGTTGTCATGGTTATGGACTCCAATGCCTGATGATTTTTTATTGTCACATATAGCTTATATAAGCCTCCAAATCTCACACCTCTGGAAACAACCTTGAAGTGATCCTACACGTCTTTCACCAGAGTGCCACTTCACAAATTCTTCCTTTAAATTCTGATTTGTTATGGTAGAAACATAGATTAAATTATTCTTAATGTTGCAATACATACAGCACATGATGAATCTATTTAACAAAACCATTTGGTAATGTTACAGGCACATCACCACACCCTTTAATCTAGTTTGAATGACCATCACCAAGATATATATTTGCACCATTTTTGGTTTCATGGAAAATTTCAAACCAATTTTTATTGCAAGACATATGAATAAAGGCTCCGTAGTCAATAAACCATGCATTTGAATTATCATTTCAACAGATAGTGCATCATTTGAAATAAATAATTGAAGATTCATAAAGTCATTATTCATAACTTCTCCTCCATCAATAAAATGACCTATGTGCCTTATATTTCTATATTTAGATTCATCATTATTTCTTTTAAATAATCTCTAGAATAACGTTGAGGTTTTCCACCTTTTTAAAATTTCATTCTAACATCATCCTTAGAAGGTATCATGCCTTTTTAAGGCTTTGTATAAGATGGTTTTCCAAATGATTACTTTATTTGTGGTGGCTTTCCTCATTTTTTTCCTTCTCATGGATTTCCCTTAGAAGGTTGTTTTCCCTTCACCATCATGTCGAATTTGAATTTTGAGGCCTTATATTTCTTCAAAGTTCCTCCTCCCACATTAATATACCTTCTAACTCATCAAAATTGGGAGCTTTCTCCCTTGTTGTAAGACGTGTAATGAACATCTAGTATTCATCTAATATTAAATTTAACATTATAGTTACAAGATCAATGTTAGATACAAATTCTCATATGTCTCCCTGTTTATCTTTCAAATCTTTAATTTTTGAAATAAAATTACTAGTGGTTTAATTTTCTTCCATCTTAATGGAGAAGACCTTGCTTTTCAAAGAGAGGACCTCCTTTGTGTTTTTGGACTCATACAAGTCTTTGTGTATTCCACATTTCATTAGAGGTCTTTCAATCTGGAATAAGGGGAATGATATTGTCCTTCACAAACATCCTTAACAACACTTTTACCTTATTCTCTCTCTTCTCCCAGTCTTGAAATGATACATTTGTTACACTTGTAGTGACATTTAGCTTCCCTTCCTCTCCACTTTTTATGGACCACACCTTGTATCCTTCTAGCAAAGTTTGCAATTTAAATTTTCAATTTACATAATTAGAGCCATATAGCTTATTCACCTCATTTAAACAGGTTTATGTAAAAGGATTAGCTATTTTGGGAAAGAAGAGTAAAAATTTCCCAATTTTTTCGCAACTCAATCCACTAAAAACACTTCCTGCATAATCTTAATGAAGGAAATAAAAAATAAAAATTAAACACATAACCTCAACACAGCGTACTTCAACTCTTTACGTAGCATGTCACATAGAATTATCATACACAAATAGCCTCACGATATAGATGAGCACTTCAATAGTCTTCAAACACATTGAAAATAAAAAATATACTTTGATACTTACACACCACTATTTCTCCTATTGGATTACAGTTTCAGCTCAAGACTGTAGAGTAATGGATCTATGCACAAGTTCCAAGATAGGAATTGGCTAGCATGCACTAGTGCAGCATGGGCTAACATGGATCAGTGTTGGACCTACACTGCATGCAACAACCTAAGAGTAATAGTCAACTCTTTTAACTTCCGAATTAAAATAAAAACCCCTTTTTCTTCACAAGCCTTGTCTTTCCACAAGAGATATATTGAGAGCCACAAGCAAGCACATATCACATAGAATTAGGAGCAAGATGGAGGTGAGTACAGTTAAATTAAACTTGTACAAATGGATGGACTGCTTCAACGAGATGGACATACCACTTCAACGAGCTCTCCAAACAAGCACATTAATATTCCATTAATGGAATAATGCCTCCATACAATCTTGACACTATTAGAAAACATCGTTTGACAAAAACATCAATGCACACTTATTATTCAATTTCCACGTAAATCTCAATGCAGGTTTCCACTTGGACTGTTTTAGAGAGCAGCCTTCCATGTGATTAACACATCCTGAGCCTCTTCGACATTGGACCTCTGCAGTCAGAGGTTTTCCCCTCTACCCGTGGATCGATCTCTTCAAATGCACTCGGTGGCCTCTCCCAAGAGCGATCAATACCAAACTTTGCTATCGCCTTGGCTTTGATACCAAAACAAAACAAACTTTGCTATCGCCTTGGCTTTGATACCAACTCAAGATTTATTCAAAGAAAAAGTATGGGAGAAGAGTGATGTAGCTCACTGGTGAAGACAAGCTCACAACTTGATTCATTCATACATGTATAATATTACAGATTAGTTTATGAATTTGAACAAGCCTCCTCATAAATAGGATGTAGAACCTGATTAAAACTCACAATACTAACTACGCACAATGAGACTAATAATAATATAATTTAGAATTCTACACATTTCTCCATTAGTCTAAGTCGAATTGGATGCAGAGCGGGCATTGAAACGAAGGTGTAGGGTTTTAAAAAGTTGACGGATTCCATATGGAGAATCACTCACCCCATGGGGGCAGATAAATACCACCTCATTTACAACCCAATTGCACCCTGTTCTCCCCCGGTTTATACTCTGGTGTATGGTCATGTATGGTCAAGTACTTATATTTGTGCCAAAAAATGATCTACTAATAGATGGTGAAATTCTGTACTACAAAGCTTTAAAGTAGGCAAAGCCACTAATTTGGTTATGATGGAAGGTGAAAGCCATGTCTTTCATCTCTTCAATCCTAATTCTGAGAATGTGTCCTTTATGTTGAAATGCATTTCATATTTCACCCATTTCTCCTCTCATCACTGTGACAACTCATAAAATCTTTTTGTATAAAGCAAAAACCATATTTATGTGGCTTTGGGTTATTTATATTTTTGTCGAAGCGTAAAGAAAAGTATGAAATAATTTAACTGTGAGAATTTTTTAAAATTTTAAAATTTTAAATTAATTTCCATAATTTTAATGTTTTAAATTTTTTAAAATATTACATTTATTTATATAACTAAAACACATCAATAAATCACAAATTCACCAAAAATTATATAATCAAACTTATTAAAAAAAACAAAACACCCAATAATCAAACTACACCAAACAAAATTAAACAGTTAAATACATTATAAATCTATGATAATCATATCATTGAGATACACAATATATTTTAGAAAATTATATTATAAAATAAAATAATGAGTTGTTTTGACAGCTTTGAAATGTGTTTTTTTACAATTCAGTACTAAAGAAGAAAAAATCAGATGTAAAATTTAGTTGTACTAATATGTGATATAAAATGTAGACCAGGTCATGTGGAGGGACGTCATTGTGATTGTTTTTGAGTACAATGTTGCAATAAATACTATAATGAAATAAATACTATAATGAAAGTAAGCAAAGCAATATATAAATTTAATATATATTATTGATTCATTTTTAATGGGAATATCACTTTATTATAAAATGATATTAAGACTAATTAGTACAAAAGGTTGACATATTAATTTACTAAATTTAATAATGATATTAACATTAATAAGTACAAAAAATTGACATATTGATTTACTAAAGCGCTAGACATGCAAAGCTAATTTGAAGAAAGAAAGGTAAAATATAAATAGAAACCATAGTATTACAAGAGTTCAATGTTTAGTTATCTTAAATTAAATGACATTGTTACTAGAAAAAATTACAATCAAAGAGAAATAAGTAAAATGTAGGTGTTGTTAAACTTATAGAAAAAAGAAAAATAGAAAAAAAAGAAAAAAAAGTCAATAGGCTTTGTGGAAAAGAAAGAAAAAAAAAGAAATCAACAAGTTTTGTGAAAAAACAAAAATTGCATACTAGATATGCATGGCATTGGCAGTTGGACCAATAAAGATGAAGTGTAATCAAAACTATATGCTCATATACAATTGGAACAGAATGCATGACAATCAGAAATGAAAGAAATATTAATCAAATAAAAATAATTCTAGTGCAAGAATAATGTATTTCAAATTGTTTTACAAGAAAATGGAATACACTATCAATCAAAGTGTTTTATGAGGACATATACATTGATAGCAGAGAAACTGGAACTGTTGATAATATTGGAATGGTTGTTTATAGTGGCATGATTTCAATGATGATGTTATCAAGCGTCATTGTTGAAATCCCTTAGATAGAAAGCTTTGAGGGCACAAACTATAGATGAAATGTTCTCGAGATATTGCTAAAAACTTTTATCAACAAGGACTCGACAATATTCATGTACTTGTGGCAATTTCATAACACAATCTATTTTTCCATCATGTGTTTTCAACGTGCATTCCACATTGAGGCAATAAAAATATTTTGTACCTTGTTTATAGGATGTGCAAGTCGAGGAATTTGGAAGCATGGTATCTACACACTTACTATAGATTTGTTGACAGGGTGGTGTGAAGGCATTTTTTCTCTAAGTATTCCTTGCACTTGTTTCAAAATAATTTGTAATTATTGAGTACCATGATGGTATGGTGAAAAATAGAATGTATATTAAATGGAAAAGAAGAGAAAGCATTGTTAAACACTTGTGTTCTTGATTTGATGAGAGACAACAAATGCGCCTTTGTACAATTGTCAATGAGAACATCAATGAATTTTGTTGTTGCATATGGAAGCACCTAACATCCTTTTGGGTTGTTACTAACAATGTTTTTGAATAAATAGAGTGGTGTGTTTTTTTATGCTATCTGATGCTTTATGGCTAGGAAATGTTCTTTTTGGTAGTCATTCAATTGTAGTTGTTGTGCATTAGAAATACCATGAGTATGATTATTAACTAATTTAGAAAGTTTCAAAGGAGAATATAAGTATTAACCAATAGTTGTTGATAGATTTGCAACATAAAATAAGGAGCAATTTACTAGAATGATAGACTTACAGTTGTTGTATCATTTCCAGTTTCACCATCTTTGATATGCAGTTCAAATTGTCTATTGTTTTTGTGGCAAGATATAATTACAGTTGTAATAGAACCAAGTGGATATGCTTTAGTTGACACAACGAGATTTTGTATCATTGTGTCTAGTGCCAATTTGTGGTTCTTGCCAACTTGAGGTATTTTTTGGACTGTAGTATTTTCATGTAACACCATGTAGCATTTTGAATCTCTTATTTCATAGATGTCTTTGTTTCTTATCCAACATTCTTTGATACAAAGGCTATTTCAAAGAAAGAAAATCTCACGAAGTTTATCTATAAGACTATTTATTATGTTCACTATGATGGTCAATTGTCGATATTTGTCCACAAGGTTTGCATGCAAAAGTTGTGCTTTATCTAGTGAATTGGAATTTTTGGTCTAATATAGACCAAATACTATGAGTATATCATCTTCAAAAGAATTTTCTTGTGCTTCTTAGAGAAAATATTGTAGATTCACAAGCTCATGCAATTTACTAAATCATGGGGCAAGAGTCCACTTCTACTTTCAACCAGGGGAAGCCAATAGATCGATGAAAACAATAAGAACTATATTTCATATATCAAAAATATAGTGAATATACAAAGCTTATTCTCACTAGAACAATTCCACACAAGTATGCTCAAATCTCTTAGCTCACAAGCAACCTCTTGGAAAACAATTGGCCAATTATGTAGCTCTCCAAGCCCCTATTTCCTTGCGCAATTCATATTGTTGAAAAAACCATATTAATGGGAATCCAGTGCATCCAAAACTGGCAATCCAAACTAGGTCCAGTTCCTGATTGCATGCATGATGTATACAACCCACTAAATCATACAACTGATAGTAGATTGTCCCTGCACTCTAGCATCAATTGGGTCTTTCTTTGAACTAACATGCATGAGTTTCTCATGAGGAAAGATTTAGTTAACAGCAGTAGCACTAGTGGGTGCATTAGTGCACCAACTAACTATTAGTCCTCTATTAGTTCCAAAAACAATTTAGAACTAATTTAACTAAACTTAACTCAATGAATTGAGTGATCTAATTTCCAACTCAATTTAAACTCATACTGGACCCCTAAAACTTAGGAATAACATATACATGACTACAAAAATACTTCCAAATCGAAATTCCTAAGCTAATTAAGCTAATTAGACTCAATTAACTATTTAAAAGTTGCTGAGAATAGAATTCAATTTTAATTCTCAGTTTAATTCAAGGACAAATTAAACTAGAATTTCTTGTTGCCATTTCTCAACACTCTTATGCAAAGTTCTATAATTGAACATGAAGTTGTTCACACACTCTTTTGTCTGTGCATATGTGAAACCATGTCACTAGGTTTCATAAAATTGCAATTGATCTGTAAGAATGAATATCAATAAAGTCAATGTTACCTTTTTGTATTTTGATCATTTGATGTTTGTTCATGGAGCAACTGGGACGTTGTATTGCTACTTTGCATTTTGTATTGAGGGAGGGTCAATTTACTATTGTCAAGAGAGTAAAATTAATTAGTTGAAGTCTAATATGATTATATAAAAATTTATTTTCACATATTTCTCAAAATCCTATGAGTATGTGAGTATGTTTGACACTATAATATGTACACAGTCTATTAGTTAGTATGTGTCAAGATAATTGAATAGCATGAAATTGATCTAGGAATTGTCAATGTAAAAAGCTTTGCTTACCAAAGAACAAGTGTCAGTTTGTGTTATTTCTTACTTTTGGTTTTTTTAAAATGATTTTTGTGGCAACTCTTTTTAGGCCATTATGACACAATGGTTGTTGGATAACATTATCTGAGAGAGTAAAAATGCTAAATATTCTACAATTTTTGAATGTTTAATATTCTAGGATAACTATGTGTTAGATTGATGTGAAAATAACAATTGGGAATCAAAGTAATGTACTGACACAGACATGTGAATTGTAGCTATGTTGCATCTATTTTTATATATGATTTTCTAGTAACTAGATCTATGAATATACACATGTTTATTTTGAAAAATTATTCTATTCATAAATGGAACAAATAAAATATTTTGAAGGTGCTACAAATATTCCATGAATGTAAGTGCCAATTTTTTTTTCAAAAAATTGCATATCTCTATCATGGATATCTACAAATATTTGTATTTGCTATTACCTTTAAATGCTTTGGAACCATGCATATGAACAGTGAAAAAATAAGTTAAGCGAGCAATCAAGCTGTATTAATGCAAACAATGTGAAATTTGTACAAAAGTGATCAAGCATAGAGACATAATCAGTTCTTGATTTTGTTGTATGGAAATTGAAGTTGTTGTTTTGCATAAATAGACCTAGTTTTTTTTGCTGCTAGATATTTTGCAACATGTGCAAGTCGAGGTCACTAGCAAGCAAAATTGGATGTTTTCTTGTTCCATGTTATGAAATAGACTTAATGAAATGAATGATTTCTTCAAATTTTGTATTTGGACTGATAAAGACATTTGCAAGTGTGATGGATTTTTATTCAAAATCGAAAGTTGTAATTATTGATTCAATGCAGTTTGTTGTAGAAGAGAAGTGGTTGTGAATTTTGATATTTTTGTGTAGTATGTAAAAATCCCATGAAGATGCAAGACTTGTATATAGTTATATCTCTTTGCAAAGGTTTCGTTTGATGGAGGTGAATTTGTCATTGTTTCTTGGAAATAAAGGATATCAAATTTCATCAAATCATAGTCAGCAATAAGATCTTCAAATTGAAATAGAAAGCTACGTGTGTTCAATGAACATATTGTCAAAAAATTATTTCTTTCAATCGAATGCAAATTGTATTCAATTTGAATGTAGACTACTTATCTTGGCCCATATTGCTTTTACAGTTGTGTAATCCATGACCTTCACTAGTTCAAATTCTTGTACGCCAACTAATAGAGCACTTATATCTTTTGCATTTCAAGTAAATTCCATATTCTAATCTCTAGTAATGAGGGATTTAGAATTTTAATATTCTTCTTCCATTAGATCTTATACTTCAACACCAAGATATTACATATAGGTTTTCATCCTTGCTTTCCAAAACACACAACTCATTACATTGAACATAGGTGCCCTATTGGTAAATACCCCTTCCTAGTTTTCCATAGTCCTTGATCTTCCTTCCAGTTGTTGGAATGATACTGAAATAACTTTTCTCTAATACAAATTTTTAGAAACTAGGGAAATAATAAGGGGCGGAAAATCAATATTGTGAGAATTTTAATTTTTTATTTCACAAGTAAATAATACTAAAACACCAATAAACACTTCAAAGACCATAAATATGAGCATCAAAAGAATCAACACAGTAAAAACATATATTCCTCAATTAATTTCATAAAGGAAAGCTTCAAATTTCTTTTACAAAGTTTTCTGGCTCCAACTAGAAGGAAGCTACTACTCCGTAATTTATCATCTACTACTGAAAGGTGTAGCTACCCTTGAGTTTATCAACTACCACAGAAAGGATATGCAACCCCTGATTGTTTACCAACCAGTATTAGAAGAAGCCACAAACCGTGAGTTTATCAACTACCACTGGAATAATCTCCAACCCATGATTTTTTAACAACAACTACTAGAAAGAGCTAAGACCCCTCATTTTTAAGTTGCCGCTTGTTTAACCTTATTTATTCATCTTTCACTTCATTTTCAAACTCAAATCATGAAGGACACTCTCTTTCATAAAACAAAACAATCTCTCCTCAATCACACACCTTATTCACCACAAAATCACCTTCAACAATATTTCATTACTAATCAATTCACCACACATAACAATAGAAAAAACAAAAAAAAGACACCAACTACCTTATTACTAATTTATTTTTTGTTTATAAATAAGTTGAGCTGATATTTTTATTTTTAGAACTTTAGTTTACTTAACTTTTTAACATGCACAAATCCTTATTTTTCCATATGTAACACTTCTATTAGATCATGTATCACAAAGACTGAGAGGGTTATTCACTGGCCTCAAATTCATTCCATGTTGCCTCAAATAAGCCTCTTTGATGACCTCATATTTTCTACTTCATATGCCTCAGATGAGAGTCGAATTCACCAAAGACAAGGGAATTTTTCTTGTCAAATGGTAGAGCATAAATGTCAATAGATAGATTTATTGTTTGGTGAATGGGTTCTTTTCTAGTTGACTCGAATTAATCACTTGAAGGAGCAAATTGACTAGGAGGAGGCCAACTAGACTTCAATGGAGTCAAAACATTTAAATTTAAAATTCAAATTTCCATGTTTTGAAACGAGCATGAAGAACATGCATAAACATAAAATAAATATATAAATAAAAATTTACATTATGAAGACTAACCATAGTTATAAAATTCAACACTCCCTCTTAACTAGGGAGGTATTCGTAATGTCTTATCACAATGTTCTCAAGTTGAAATATTCAATAAGGAAGGATCAATATTAAGATAAACATCATCATCAATATCATAATCACTAGCATCACTGTCATCTAGGTTAACCCTCTTGACATATAACAATCATGGCGTCAACTCAGTACCTATGGGAGAACACCAATATCATCATGTTGGTGCCTCAACTTCATGGCATCCAGACTAGTCATCATCCACCTTAAGATGATTAGTGCACATAGTCTAGGTGAAACTCCAAATGGCCTTAACCTAGTCCAAATGCCAAAACATGCTCTCTCTAAACATAGATCTAAGAAGTTCTCTCAAATATCCAAGGAGCTCTATCTAAATAGAGATTTGAACAACTCTCTCAGAGATCTGAGTAGATCTCTCATAGATCCAAGGATGATGATAGGAGGAAACAACTACCATCTACCAGACCATTCTCCCTAATTCTAGTCATAATTATTGTCACATGGAGAATGTATGTCCACTGAATCATTCTTCTTAATTCTTGTCAATTTACTTGATATAGGGATAACATCCGTAAATTTGATCAGAGTACAAGAAATTGGAAGAACAGTTTTTCATGATGCTATCTAATCTATCAAACTATTCTCCCTAATTTTGATTAATATATTTGAAACAAGGATAACATTCCTAATTCTCGTCAAAGTACATGATAGAGGGATAAACCATATCCATGAGGCAATATCATCCTTTCTCCCTCTCAACTAGGGAGGCAATCTCAACAAGGCCAATCTTCTCTTAAAGGTGCACAAAATTCCCTCTAGAACGAATTTGTACATAATATTGACTATATGCTCGAGTGAAAAATTTAGGGCTAATATTCACAGGTGGGCTAATTCTCCATGATTTTCCAAAAAAAAAAGATTCACAATTTTCCATTTTTTATAAAAAATGATTTTGTCGAATTTTACAACATAAAATTATTTTACCTTAAAAATTGTGAACATTATATAGAGACTATATATAAAATAATTATAAATTTGAATAATTTTACAAATATATCAATAAACATTTTATTAGTTTGCATATTATGGACTAGTGAGAATCACCAACGTTTTTACACTTCAAGATCATTTTCCATCCTTAAAATTTTCCCCGATATCCTCCTAAGTGGAGATATACTTGAGCTTCATTGCATATTTCATCGCCATGTTTGTCACCATACAATTCTGTAAGTGGTGTATGAATCCACACTGCTTCACAACTTGTAAATCGTGCTGAAATATACTTGGCCTTTTCCATATGAGGTAAATTTCTTATTTAGTCTCAAACTAAGGTAACAAACTCAAATTGAATCTAGGAATCCTTGCAACTTCACAGGGTCCATCATCATAGATGGTTTCAAGTGACCTTCATTGCGTACTCCCTATTACACTGAAAATACATCATCTAGGAATATAAGGTCAATTTTCTTTGAGGTCAAAACATCACTTTCTGATTGCTCCCTTAGACACATGAGTCCTTTAAGTTCCATTAGAGATAAATCATCTAGGATCATCCTTGATCCATTCAAATAATCCCACAGTACAAAATATTATTCAACCACGAGGCTTCTTTTCATGCTTTTCAAAAACCTAAGGGAACTCTTACAACTGAGGGAAACATCTTAACATAATACTCTCCCTCTTTCTAGGATAACCTTCTCAAATTTTTCCATCTGGTACATGTTATATCTTTACTTATCTTTGACAAAATGAAGACATACTTCAAATAGCCCACTCACTCTGAACTTAGGTCTTATATGGTGCAATATAATTCAAGATAGATTCTTGAAATTCCTCTCTCTTTGAATCATTTTTCCACGTCTTTCATTTGTTTCCAAAGTCTAGGTACTCCTTTCCATTGATCTTCAATCGTCACTAGTATTTCATGGAAGAATGATTACTACCAAGCAAAGGATATACAAACTAATTGAACAGTAAGTACAATAACAATAGTAATAATTAATAAAGAGAGATAAATAATACTTATATTTTGAGAATTATAGGATAATTTTAGCCCCATCTTAATCTCATCCTTCTTGAATTCATCTTGCAAATTCATCATCCTCAGCTAAGAATTAGTATGATGTCATAATGTCCTTGCATAGACTAGGGTTACTTCTTTCAGTGGAAATGATCACTCCTAGTATTTTTTTCCAAAAACCTTAGAGCTTGTGGTCCAAATGATATCTAGGGTTTACAAACCCTAGATATTTCAATAATAAAAAACATAGAGTCTGGCCAAGACTTAATGTCTTCCAAAACCTATATTTTCTGCAAGTTCAACTTTCTTCAAATGCCATTGAGTCTCAATCTCTTAGTAAGGGATCTTCTAATGAAAGTGTCTTTGTTAAGAATCCTACTAGTCATGATATTATGTAGCATATTCAAATGTCCAGTACTATGTCAACAACAATATACAGTCATTTATCCAGATTAGGCATCAAGTAGACTTTCTTGTCGGAAAAAAAGGCTTCCTCAATTCAATAATCTAGGTCGCCTTATGATCATTCTGAACTCCCTCTTTTTCCAATACATCATCATGATTCTTAATATATAACTCCACATATTCTGCATATAATACTTCTATAAATGTGACGGAGACATGAGAGCATGTCAAAACATGTCTTCAGGATTCCAAAACATTCTCGACACAAGAAGTCACTACATTGCAAGGAGATGTTCAATCTTTAGCAAAGACTTCAATGAACTAGATGAGGGATTTTCATCATTTCATTGCAACTAGGATTTGAATTCTTGATTCACATACTTGTTTTGACCATTATTGTAATCATGATTGTAGAAAAAGATCCTTGTCTAGTTGCTTCCTTCAAAGTGACATCATCTCGGTTTTAGAAATTCATTATGGCTCTATGATTGTGCGCTTCTTATTTTGTTGGTTCCTTACTTCAACTTTTTTACATTAGCGCAATTTGTTTTCTTGTACAATGCTTTTTGGAACTCAAAACATCTTTTTTATTTTCTTCAAGGTGTGAATTTAAGGAACCATCTCCCAGTCACTTAGGACATCAATCCTTCTCTTGACATTAGATAAATTCTTTTCAATGAGTATGAATCACCAATATTGTAAAACTAAAATAACCTTGGAAACTTTTATTTGAATTTTACTAAGCAGGAGATCGGTCTCTCCTATTGTTTTTTGATACTGACCTTGTAATATAGTGGATACCTTTAATTTAAAGGGGTATTCAATGGCACACCAAGAGTGCAACTACCATTCATTCAAGTGATAAAGATACCTAAGTTCTATTGTTGCATGTTCCTATTCACCTTCTAAGATTTACCACAATACCCGAATGGATCATCTCAACTCCTAATGTATTAGGCTTCAAGACATTATATCCCAGCTCCTTAAGACCTCGCAAGTTGGGGCTTCTTTACTTGGTATGGGATTGAATAAATTTGACCTTCTGAGTTAAACTTAGCAAATTTGCAATTCTGCAAAATATCAGGGCTTAGCAGAACTTCTATCTTCAGTTCTAACTTTGGGTGACTGCCATAATTGGCTAAATAGCGAAATAATCTACCAAACAACTTCCAATTCGTTAATGTGTGTCTCACACTTTGCTAGTTTTGGTTGAACAACCAAATAGCTAGAGTTGTCAACTTGTTGATGTTGGACCCATGCCCTTGGTCAAATAACTCCATATAACCACATCTTAGAGTGAGAAATTTAGCCCTCAACTTTTATTTCCTAGGAAAAGCTCAATGGAGCATATCTATTTTCCTTTGAGATCTATCTGTTGGGATTAAATGTCTTCTTATTGGTATGTTCCTCCTCCTCATCCACTAACCTATTTGTCGTTGTGTCCCAACATTATCTTCTTGAACATTTCAGGCCTTGCACTCTTGAAAACTTATGGGGTCAACTTTCTATGGTGATGTGTCCCAGCGAGACCACCACCTATCCACTATGACCATTCTAATTGGTCTTCCACTTGCCAGCTGTATATGCCAAGTTGTCCTATAGCCTCATCATCCCAGAGATTTACCTTATAGCTTGTTTATAAATTTTCATGGTGCTTGGAATTCTGGGGATTTGGATGATGTGACCTCACTACTAACTTGTCTAACACCTATGTCTGTCATATTGCCATGTGTCCCCCATTTTTGGCCCCACTTACCCAAAAATGTCAAATATGCATCCCACGTCTCTATTGGTCCATGTAATGTGGATGTCATCACTCCAATATGCCTTATTTTTGTAATGGTATCACACCAAGTGTCCTTCTCTAGTTATTCCATTCTGTCAATACGCCACATTACTTTCCCTTGTCACTCATCCATGTCCTCCTAGCATTGTGTCGTCCTTGAGGTTAGAGCTTGCACATGCCTTGGAAAAAGATGGGGAAATTATTATGAGGTGATGTGGCCCTTAGGGTCCCTCCTTCGAATACTTACTCAAATTGTTGAAATTGTCGAGGTTATGTGTCAAGCCACCTTGTCCAAAACTGCCACCTAGTTTGTTGGTCCCATGCACTTTGGAGAAATCCGCCTAGCGGTTTTTGTAGATCCCCCACTTAGTGGTTTGGAAATTCGGGGTGGAGGGGTCATGCATTTCACTTGGACTGTTGATTTACCGATATGATGGTTTGGAAAAACCACCAATTACATGACCCCCTAGTTATCCTACAAGGAGCATGGGCTCATACATATCATCTAATCTAGATTTGGGAATGCATAGTGCCCAATCCACCCTCTAACATGTGCACCATTTAAACAATCATCAGGGTGCCAAATATTTACACCAAACCACCAAATGACATAAACTGCTAAGTTTGGAGAGTTCTAGACTGACACCAAATTTGACCTAGAAACATGAAAATTTGTACTTTTACCTTCAAAATTTTAACTAACCATATCGTTCGATCCAAGAGGAATTTTTTATACTTCAATATATCGTTGGAAAGATAATTTTAAGATTTGTCCATATAGGTAGTTTATAAGGACTTATGATCTAGTATTCTATGCTGAAAATTGATCCAAAGTTTCTATTCCTTGACCAATCTACTTGTGCCCCCTTTTCCTTTGCCATCAATGATAACTTATGTTTAACAAGACGTTTATGTTGTGGTTGTAAGCATGCTCATTATCAATAAGTGTTAGAGGTATTCTTTAGGGACTACATAAAATTATTTTTCCTAAACATAGTGTTTAATAGATCTATGGTCTCACACTTGGATGTTTAGAAACACTAATCATGACCCAAAGAACATGTTGTTTAGTCATGGTGCTTGTATCCCTCTAGTAGGCTATAGACACCATACAAGTTCTTTTATGGTCATTCAACAACATGTTCAACATTATAGTTTATGGCTATTAGGTTTTTCCCATGGATATTGTGTATAACAAGTTTCACTAGGGTAACATGACTCATTATTCTCCTCATACAACCTTAACTAGACCATTGAAAACATTCCTCATTACCAAGTAAAATTGGTCATAGTAGCGTGTGCACATTATAGGTTGTGCATATACTTTAGAACACTTTATATCACATTCATTTACATTGACAATATTAGCATACCCGTTTTTTGAATTGGTTGCATTGGATTTAAGTTTTGAATGGAAAACCTAATGGTTTGGGATACGTATACATTGAAACTTCCATTTTTTTTTATCAACTCTCAACATCTCTATTTTTCATGTTATTTTTGCATAAGCTACACAAATGTATGGTTCATGAAACTATAAACACATATAAAGTTAAATATGCATATTTCAAATATATAATTTAAAAAATAAATATTGTTTACAAATTTTAAAATATTTTTGTCTTTACATATAAAGTCCATCATCTAGGTAATCAAGACTTGCACTAATGGGAATATGTGCATCATATTTTTCTTCAAAAATAGCATACCACTTTTGGAAAAATTCAAATTTCACATATTGACACACAAATTCTAGAAATAAAAGTTATGTATTTATAAATCTTATTCAATTTCTTACATTTCTTTTTATACCATTTTCAAATTCATTCTGAAAGTACCTTCAATCAACCTTCCAAGTTAATAGATTTTTATTTTTCCATGTTTTTGTTTCAAATGACGTGTCTGAAGAGGTCGTCATTGGCTTACTGTTGGGGGTGGAATCCCCCCTAAGGCATGTTTTGGGGCTTAAAGCCCAAGTTTTGACTAAGTCCATTGTAAATACTTCGCAAATTGTGGGCGTGGAACACGAAGTCATAATAGAGTTATAGGGTTGTCTGCCCTTGTTTTTGTAATGTAATGTTGGCTTGAAAGATCTGCCCATGGTCCGCGGACTGTGGAATTGTATAAATAGAGTTAGGCTCTTAGTGTAAAGAATGAATCTAATAGAGGGATCTGATGGAATAGAAGGAATATAAGCATTGAGTCGAAGTGTAAGTCATGTCTTTAGGTCGTAGAGTAGGAGAAGGCTTTGTAGCTAAGTGCGTAGAGGCCTAGTAGTCGTTAGCTGAGTGCACATACCCCCGCAGCTGAGTGTGCAGGGAAAGTCGAGTCTATAATCATTTGAAGAATTAATAAAAGAGAAATTTTACCATATTTCTGTGTATATTTTCCAATTTTATGTATTATTGGGTATAATTGCAAGTTTACTGTTTATTCACTACACGAACTCATATGAATGTGTTGAATAAGTTTCTATTTACATGAAGATAACTAATTATTATAAGAAGATAAGTGAGGATCTCAGGTGTGACTTAGGGAAATAGTGCAGATTGCTACTCCAGCAGTGTGAAATCCCCACAACCGCTGGTTAGGGATGTGCAAAGGCGAATATATCAAGGCGCAAAGGCTAGGGAAATGCATGAAGTAACCTGCATGAAGGGACTCATAGTTAGACCAAATCAACCCCTCAGACATCTCAAGGGTGTGGAAACCTGGTTCCAGCATGCCCCCAATAATACTTCGGGAGAGGCCTTAGTTTGTGCTCCATGAACTGTTACCAAAAGGGCCAATAATATAGGGATTTGTTTGGCTAATTAACCCCGAACCTAGGTCAGGCCCCAACAAGCCAGAAAATGGTTCTGTTGCCGTGATAAGGATCTGCATAGAGATGTATGATGTCGTATCACAAGAATCCAACTAAGAAAGAAATTGAAGATTGGTTGGATAGGAAGATTCACAAGTTCACGACACAGGATAACAAGAATCCGTGACTATCAAAAGAAGAGTGGTTAGACTGCTACTTGTACATAGAGATCCGCAAAATTTTCTTCGCATATTTCCCTACTGAGCTATATAAGTGGATCATGAAGCTAGCAGATAGCCAAGGAAGGTGCAAGATCAACAAACCTATTGTGTGGACTCCAGAATTGGTGTGCAGATTGGAAGCATCAGAAGATAAGATCACACACGCTCTTAATCATTGGATCGATTGAATTATAGGATGATTCATTGCTGAGTTCGTGGTAGATACTTCAGTCGGCTATAGCGAGGCGGAACGATGCTTTTTCAAAGGACCACAAGGTAAGTATATTAAGTCGTTAAACACTTGGATTAAAATGCTACTATGTGAAAATAAGGTTATGCGAACACATTGATGTTTGGGGCTACACGAAGTGGGATAATTTACAGAAACAAAAGTAGTGTAGAACTAGAAACTAGCCCCTTGTTTTCACCTCCATGAGAGAACAAGGAAGAGCTCGCGAAGGTCTCACCAAGAAGCGTGATCAATTTAATAAGGCAGATGATTCCGTGCATACCACCCCCACCCACACCACAACCTTTTTCACCACCTTCACCCCGATCTTCACCCATACCACCTCTGCCACCACCACGAGTAATATGGTGAGCACGATAAAGTTGCTGGTGTTCAAGGGAGTAGGAAATGAAGATCTAGACCTGTTTTGGTTCGTGATAAAAGCTTTATAGGAATTGTAGGGAGTCACGGATCACAATATAAAGAAGGCAACATTAGTTAGCACTCTACAGGATCGCACGTTGACCTGGTATATTAAGCATTATAATGATAATCTGAATGCAGGGATCACAAATATCCAAACTACGCTGAACAAAGAATTTCGTAGGCCGAAGTCAAATGCGTAGGCGATCATTGGGTTCAAGGAGATCAAGATGCTACCAAGCAAGACTCCTTGGGAGTTGGATCAGAGATTGAAGTGCACAATTTGTGAAGCCAATATGACTTTGATAGATGGAAAACACCACGAATGGTTTGTAGCATCATTAACAATGCATTTAAGGAATGCATTGTCACAACAGAGGCTAACAACTCAGTCCGAGGCCTTGGAGATCACGATGAGGTTGCATGAAACCCCGATACAGGATCCTAACATAGGAGTTCAGCAGATCCATGTGCACTTGAAAAACTTGTGCCATGAGATGCAGAGTCTGAAATCAGACATGATATCTTGTCCAGAAGTGTGCGGCGAGGTATGGTGTGTTAAATGTAAGGGTTAGGTTCATGACAAGGACCACTACCTAGTGCTCATGAATTACCTCGTGAGAGGAGGACAAACATTGTTAATACCAGAGGCACAAGGAGGACCTAGTGTGGTGCCTGCATTGTGGTGTGTGATTTGTTAAATAGGAGAAAAGCATGCTATAGCAAACTGCGATTTGTTGTAGAAGTACACGCAGAATTCACAACAATTGTTCTGTAATTTGTGTAGATCAGTAGGACATGATGAGCACACCTGTAGAAGCTATGAACTGATGATGGATAGGACTCCAACCAACAGAGTTCACACTGAAATGCAACCCCTTGACCAGAATGCGGGGATGGCGCGAACCAGATTTCAGGGGCGTGGATGAGGCCGAGGTGGAGGAGGACATGGAAGAGGTCACAGACAATTGATATGTTACAATTGCAGAGGGCCAGGAAATTATCCCCGTGATTGTATGAATCTGACACACCCCTCATGGTTTCATTGTACATTGTTTGATCATGAGACAGAGGATTGTCCCACACTGATAGTGAGGTTGCGCAACAAAGGAGTGCACCAAACTCCCCTAACTCAGAACCCACAAATGATGAGCTCTGAGACATGCGAGGAAGACCCTAATGTAAATATTATGCTTTGAAGTTGAATTACGAAAGGGGATGACAAAGGAAAGTAGCCTCGAGATAGTACTTGGGTTCACAAGGCTCTGATGAAAGAACCTGCTAAGGAAACCTTCATGGAAGCTAGGAAGAGCTTCATTGTTGCCTCCACTTTAGAAAGAAAAGATAGACCAGAGCCAGAAATGGACCCATCGATGCTCACAACATTCCTGGAAACATGCATGAAGTTGCTATGTGATAGCAAGGCTATAAAGTGGCTTCAGAAACTCATAAATAGATGTGTTCGGACCACACTAGGAGAACCGCACATAGTCCAAAAGATCGAAAAGCATGCGACAAGGATGGGAAGAGAAATGATATTGACCACACAGATTGGGGAATATTAGATGGACCAAGTGATTCTGGAACTAGGATTAGATGCGAACGTTCTGCCAAAGAAGAAATGCGAGTGCATGGGAAGACCTATGCTGCAATGGTCTCCTATCCAACTATGAATGGAAAACCAACAAAAGATCCTACCGATGGGAAGATTGTAGGGGATCACCATGGATATTGAAGGAGCGAGCATGCTGGCAGATTTTGAAGTGATAAAGATTGTTAATGACAACAATCCCTACCCCATTGTATTAGGAATAGATTGGGCCATTGACATGAACAAGGTGATAAATCTGAAGAAGTGTAAGATGGTTTTTGAGAAAAAGTCTCTACGTGTAGTCGTACCTTTAGACCCTGCAGAAGGATCATGCTACACGGAGTCATTGAGCGACTATGAAAGTGGTGACAACTTAGATTGCATCTACAAGATAATTGTGCAAGAGCAGGACTGGGTAAATCCCACAACGGATGGATGAATCTCATGGGAGCACGAAAGCTCCTGGACATCGGATTCAGATGAAGAGATAGAGCGATGGCAGAACTGGTTACACGAGGTAACCACACTAAACTGCAACATGATGACAAGATCGTTGCATTGTATATCAAAAAAAGTAAGGGATATGCCTACGTATGATGGGTTAAGTGAGGTCGATCCCTTCCTAAATAGATTTGAAAGGGAGGTGACAGAACAACAACATTTATAAGCTCTGAAATGGGTGCTACACACTATGCCCACAAGGTGGTGGGGTACGCACCAAGGAAGCTTTGAGGACTGGCGTGAATGCAGGAGAATGCTACACATGCGGTTTGGGGAGCCTCAGATGTGATTAACTGACAATATTGCCAGACAGAATGCTCTATGCGAACAGGTTTCGAGATGAATACAAGCATGTTTTAAAAAAACCCACCAAAATTCACACAAACTTCGTGTTAGGAGAGATGATTAATAAGCATGTGTAGGTAAGGAAATTGCACAAACGACCCCTCCAGATGGAACAACAGAGTATGGAAGAAACGAGTGTGCAGAAGGTTATTCGTGACACAGAATCCTTTCACAAAGTATGTGAAGCGTTGAACAAGGTATATGATGCACATCAGACTGATTGGGACCTGCATGTACCGGTAGTTCTATGGGCTTATAGGACAACGTGCAGGAAACTGATGAAGCAGATTCCTTCGGGGTTGGAGTATGGAGTGAACGCTATAATCCCCATAGAGTATAAGTTTCCTAGTCTTCACATAGCAGCACCAATAGATATGATGGTTCACAGAGTCATGGAAGAAGGGATCATGTAGCTGAACGAAGTAGAATGCTTGGGACCTGAGGAAGAAATCCGATAGGGTGATCTTAGGCTCCAGGAACTTATGAAAGAAAGGGTGTGATTAATGGAGAAAATCACTCCAGTGGAAGTGGAAGTCAAGAAGTTGGAGGATGAAATAAGGAAGGATTTTCTCGATAAGAACACCAAGGTGATAAAATAGGGTACACACGATTACATTGACAAATTTTGGGACTACCACTGGGAGTTTATCAGCTTGATGCATTGGATTGGACCGCATATTACTAGAGGGATCACCCATCATGGTGCATTCCATATTATAAAGTGTGTGACGCAGCCGATAATGATCAAAGGTGGATGTTTTCTAGGAAAAGTGATGGATGACCAATTGAAACCCTACACAGGTGGGGTGGCCACCTGACTAGCGGTGGGAAGTATAGTCTTAGTGCTCTAGGAAGTTGAAAGGAGGTGCGGGACTATAAACTACTCTACTCGAGAGCTACGCGATGTTGGAGCTACGTGTATTAGCAAAGTGTCACAAGGTCCGTGACCACGCAAGGGGAGCTGCGCTACCATGCGGGTTGCTAGAAAGTGACCATTGTAGTCGCTATTCACGATGTGATGCTTCACTTGCAACCAAATGGAGCAGGTGGTAGGCATTTAAGACATGCTTTACGAGCAAGATTTGGGAAAATCTACTGCCATGGGAGCATTAATGGATTAGATTTGAGGGGAGCAGTTGAATTCAAATTCAGAAGATGCTATAAATTACAAAGGGTTGCTCAGCAAACAACACTTGGTCATTTTCGAATTGAGCTATCGTATGCCTCGTGTATTCTGAGCCAAGACCATTTTTACCTGTGTAGAGCATTGATTGAGCCCCTGATTGAGCAATTGAGATATTTCTGGGAAATCAATATGGCAACATCTCAAGAAGCTAGGGAAATTTTAGAGATGACCACCGAAGAGGCCACGTAGGCCCTGACCGTAGAAGATGCCCTTGAAGGCACTAGGATTGTGGCAGAAATCCCTAAATCATGGCGCATGTTGAGGCCAAAGAAAGACAAAAAGCCAATGATTCTGGTGCGTGTTTCCCCTCAAAACCCACTGTGCACTAGATTAACGAGGGAGGAAAAAGAGAAAGTAGTTAACTTGGAAATTGATGAGGAGGAAGAAGCCCTCGAGGACATCAAAATTTAAGAAGACAAGGATGAGAGGATGGAGGAATAAAATTAGCCTGTGCACTCTCCAAGAAAGTTTCCTGTGTATATCCCCCCACGGAAGGGGAAGACAAATGTGCCCAAGGACCTCGACGAGAGAAATAACTCTCTCCAGGCTCCACTTCTCCTAGACGACATCATCTTTGAGGGCACACACCTGGGATGGGTGCCGAACTTGAAGTTTGAAGATTGGGATCTCGCTGACCATGAGAAGTTCCCTAACCTAGAGATCACGAAGCTCATGAAGCCCAATTAGAACACCATGGTGGGGGTTGTAGAATTGGAGCCACGAAAGTGGTTATGCGAAGTTGAAAAGGCAGGGTTATTAAACCTACTTTGGGTGCCGCATTACCACTATGCCCCAGTGACGATATTCGTCATCAGTCAATTGCTCTTCTTGGTACATAGTGGGTTTTTGTGGCTGGAGGAGCCCATCCCCCATCACAGACCACTTAATCCATTGCATTACCCGGCTCTTGTTTAAAGGAGAGGACCCCGCAGACATCTCAGAGGGGAAGAGCAGTGATTTGGCCATCACGGAGGCCATGAAGAAGAAATATAAGATGGAAAAGAAGAAGAGGGGCTACATGGTCTCCGATATCAACAACAAAGCAGTCAGGGTAGCAACTCAGATACTAGTGGGTAAGGTCATGTGGAAGTGCTACGTAGACGAGGTACCTGCGCTGGTGGTGGCACTTGTTGAATAATGCGCAGAAGGGGTCTAGTTGAACTGGTCCAAATTCTTGTGCAAAGAGTTCCTGGAGAATTTCTGTGAGGCACAAGAATAATGAAAAATGTTCCAATATGCATGGATTTTTCTCTCCATAGTGCTGGTGATGGGGGAATTGCCGGAGGATAGCCAGTTCCCCATGATTGTAAGGGATCACCTGGAGACCACGAAGTACGCTTCACTATGGGCCACTAAGGATGCGAACTAGATCTGCAATAGTAAGATATTCTAGGTGTTCATGGAGATGAACTTCAGAATGGGGATTCACCGCAAGTTGTGGTTATCACCCTCTCTACAACAGCCTACAAAGTTTTGCAGAATTTAAAGCAGACTTCCACCACATATACCTCAGGGCATGCAAGCACCCTCTGAAGAAGTGGAGCAAACTACCCTTCATAGCCACCGATGATGTGATTTTCGATGTAATGGAGACGTCGTCATCGGAATGGTGTGCCCCAGACATCACCATGGTGGAAAAGTCTATTGCGCAGAAGAAGAAGGAGGAAGCCAAACTGCACATGGCATAGTTGGCAAAAAAGAGAAGGCAAGAAGCAATGGCAGCAAAAGTGCAGGAGGCACAGGACGTTACACATGTAGCTGTAAAATAGAAAATGACCACAGTAGCAATAGCATAGAAGGCAGAACAGAAGGTGCGTGAGGGCCAGAAGTCACCTCCCTCGAAGGAGGAGAAAAATATGGAAGAAAAGGAAGAAGAGGGCAGCGCAGATCCACAAATAGCATCAACACAATTGAAGTGCTAGCACCAGAGCGAGTGAATAGGACCACTTAAGAAGGTCAAAGAATCTAAACTGTTTATCGATCCGATCACCCTTACTGAGGGGGATATGGACAACATAGGTGAGACAGTGTGCAATGTCACCATTGAGGCCCTCCAGAACTTCATAGAGGAGAATTAGATGGTGTTGGGGGCCCTCCAAGAGCAGATTCAGGAGTTGCTAGTGCACACTCCTTAGGTTGGTACTCTTTCGACCAACCTCCCAATAGGGATAGCTGCAACCGAGGAAATGCTATGCACTTGGACAACCAACACCATAATGTTGCCATAGGGGGCACTGGTTACAATAAATGAGGCCAGTAGGCCTAGGTTCAGTACCTTGAAATGCATCAAGATCAACATGGTTGTGCTCTCGTAGGAGATGCTCTATGTTCTACAAGATAGGATTACTACAAAATTGTCTGCTAGGGAGAGTCACGTGTTGCAGGTACTAAGTGAGAAGAAGATCAACATGGAACAGTTGATCTTGCAGTGTGATGAGGTAGTGTCTCAAAACTGATAGATGGTGCAGGTACTTGAAGAAGCCTACCAGATGGTCCTTGAGCTGGCCATCCTAGTAGATGCACCAACAGAGGCGGGCATCCATAGATTAGCAATAGGGGTGCACGAGGTTCGAGAAGAAATGACTAAGGTTCAGCTGGAGTTGAACCTTCAGATAGCAGAGCTACAGTTGAAGGCACAACCATCCACTCCTCCAGAATTAAGGGAACATCACATCAACGCTATTACATTGAGGATGGAGGAGATCGGTAGTACAATAAGCGATTGCACCAGAATGTTGGAGGAGTCATTTGAGGTGTTCACCAATCTACAGAAGGACCCTAACATCCATTCCTTAGAGATAGAAGCGTGCGAACTCCAGTAGTAGTATGATAAGGTCAAAGGGACCATGTAGATGGTAGCCCTCACTCAAAGGCTTACACAAATGCAACAACCCAAAGCGCTTAAAGAAAGAGTAGATGTAGTGTGACATAGAGAGGCAGTTTTGAAGTCCCACATTCAACCTTGGATTGAAGAGGCCTTCGTCATTACAGAGACATTTGAAGGGAAGCTCATGAAAATGCAAGGGGCACATGAATAGATGCAGGGGAGTGGTTCTAACACCACGGTCTTGGAACAACAAGTACAGGAGATTCAAGAGGCAACCATTTAGTGCGCTACAGACCTTGTAGCCATCCAAGCAGAGTTGAAGGGTCTCCACACAAAGATCTCCATATGATTAAGTGACTTGAGGGTGAGTCATGAATTTTGTGTTTGGGGCTTGTTGGGCATGGAATCCCCCCCAAGGAATTTTTTGGGGCTTAAAGCCCAAGTTTTGACTAAGTCCATTGTAAAGACTCTATGAATTATGGGCGTGGAGCTCGAAGTCATAATAGAATCATATGGTTGTCGCCCTTATTTTTGTAATCTAACGTCAGCTTGAAAGATCTGCCCATGGTCTGTAGACCATAGGATTTTATAAATAGAGTGAGGCTTTAAGTGTAAAGAAGAAATCTAATAGAGGGATCTGATGGAATAGAAGCATTAAGTCGAAGTGTAAGTCATGTCTTTGGGTCGTAGAGTATGAGAAGGCTCTGTAGTTGAGTGTGTAGGGTAGGTCAAGTCTGTAACTGTTGGAAGAATTAATAAAAGATATGTTTTACCATATTTCTATGTATCTTTTCCAATTTTATGTATTATTGGGTATAATTGCAAGTTTACTCTTTATTCACTACGTAAACTCATATGAATGTGTTGAGTAAGTATCTGTTTACATGAAAATAATTAACTTCTATAAAAAAAATAGTAAAGATCTCTGATGTGACTTAGGGAAATAGTGCAAATTTCTGCTCCAGTAGCGTGAAAGCCCCACAACCCTTGGTTAGGGTTGTGTGAAGGCGAATATATCAGGGTGCAAAGGGCAGGGAAGTGCATGAAGTAACCTACATGAGGGGACTCACAGTTCAACCAAATCAACCCCTCATACATCTCAAGGGTGTGGAAACCTGGTTTTGGCACCCCCCACGCCATACTGCTTCTGGTGAGACCTCAGTGTGCGCTCTGCAGATTGTTGTCGAAAGAGCTAGTAGTACAGGGATTTGTTTGGCTAATTAACTCCGAATCTGGGTTAGGCCCCAACAAGCCAACACTTACACTCACCCTGAGGCACAAAGATTTTAAAAATTTTACTTGAGAAGCTTTGGATTTTGGCTAGGATGGTGTGGGGGTCCCAAAAGCAGGTGGGTAGAACTCAATTCAAGGTTTCTAGTAGAAGGGGCCTTCCTAAGAAGGAGGATAAGATGGGAGAAAAGGAAGAAGGGATTGGGGACAAGGAAGTTGGGGGTAGAGGGGGCTTAGACTTGTCAATTTCACTAAGGAATCTATAATTAAGATAAGCTTGATGGACACGTTTACTATTTTTTTTTCCTAGACTTCTAAAAATGTTTGCTATCGGACAAGATTTTAATAAATGTGATTTTGGTAAAAAAGCTAGTATACATAATGAAAATATTTAATATAAAAATAATGTTTAATTATGATTATTTTTTCATGAAGATAATTGTCTTTAGGAAATGTTTATGCAAATCTAAGTAAATATAAAGTGAAACATGATGTAATGTCAAACCTCATCTTTGTCATTAGTGTGATGATGATAAACCTACTCAAGGCATTACCAATAGTGAAAATGAATTTCTCTACTCAATATTCAAGAGAGAAACTTGGTATTCTTACCTAATTTAAAAAGATTCCATAAAGAAATCCACTTTTCCCATAAACTAATGGACCCACATTTTTTGACCCGTTGTAAATAGAGAAAGCTTTATGACGATACTCCACTTTGAGAGTGTAATATAAATTTGGGTAAGGATAATTAGCAAGTAATGTAAGAGATGAGGAGGTTATTTTTCTATTGTAATATTTATG
Organism: Pinus taeda; assembly: GCA_000404065.3. Lineage (NCBI taxonomy): Eukaryota > Viridiplantae > Streptophyta > Pinopsida > Pinales > Pinaceae > Pinus > Pinus taeda. The sequence goes on from APFE031713869.1 coordinate 285,483, forward strand.
CCACTTACTTATGAGTGGTTCCATCTCAAGTGAAAAGTGAGACATCATGTCCTTTATAAAATGCACTTGTAGTACTTTAAGCAACAAAGTCCATGTTCAGGTTGTGGTACTAATATTTAAACTATCGTGGATATTTCACTAGAAAAATTCATCACAATATATCTAATAAACTACTAAAATATTTACCGTGAAGGTTAACTTCCCTTAGATATTATATTATACTAAATTGTATGTTTAAATGTATAAAATAGTTAAAATTGGAAAAATAGAGAACACAAAAATATGCAAACACATCCACAAATAAACACAAGATTTACCTTTAGAAACATGTTAAGGATAAAACCTAGCTAGAAGATGAGATTGATTTTCTCTCTTTCCTTTAGTATGGAAATATGGAAATAAAAAGAAATAGGTACCCTCCATGGAGTTATATGATACTTCTAACATGTACAACTACTATGGAATCTAGTCCACTCTATTCTACTCTATAACCTCTCACTCTTAGATTCTCTGCTCAACTATGAAACACATACAATAACATAGAATGGAACCCATACTCCACCTAGTGGTCCAATATTTAACATTTCCTAATATCCATTTATGGTTAGTTTTTTTACTTCCTCAAATCTAAATTAAAATTATGGTTTTTTACCTTCTATAATCTTCTTGAAAAATAAACAATCTAGGAGGATCCAAAAAGGGCTAAACTTTAAAGTCCCCAAAATTTGATAGAAATAATGTCATGTTGAAATGCTTGTTTAGACGATTCTAGTGCATCTTGAATTACATTGAACAAATTCCGTATGTAAAATTTATGGTATTTTAAATTTCATGCCAAAAAAGAAAAAGTTGGACAACATGACATGTGAAATGTCTATATAACACCATGTGGAAAGACCATACATCTCACGTGGCACAAAATATATTTGGCACATGCCATTGAGTTAGCATTGATATCGTAGGTAGAGATTGACGTGGAAGAGATACTGACTGGGAACTAGATGTCCAACAGAATCATGCCACATGGCCCAATCAAAGGGCACCACATGGTACCACAAAGAAGCTACTTAAAAGAATCATCTGTTGGAGAGTTGGAGTCATGAGGTTTTAACCCACGACCTTGGAAGAGGAAAGCCAACAACCAAACCATTGCATCACGAGTTTGTTTTATTCTATAAATTTACAATATATATATATATATATATATATATATATATATATAATATATATATATATATATATATATATATATATATATATATATATGCTTTCATTATAATAAATTGTGAAAAAGGATGAAGGCTGTAGACTTGACCCCACAACCTCTCGCTGGCCACGAGGGCTTCACTCAATGAACATATGACATATCACGTGTTTTAATGGCATACAAAAAAATACCCTTAATTTTACTACATATTGGAAAATATATCTAAAAATCACATTATTTAACCCCCTACCAATATGAACTTGTTGTTGTTGCTACAACACCCTTTAAAATTTTGGCCTGCACCCAAATTTTTGAGCCTGTGTTGAATTTGCATATTGTCATCGCAAGTATTAAGAGTCACCACATGTGTTTTATCTAAGTATCCTAGTTCCATTTGGAAGAAAATAAAAGTGTCGTCTTTTAGCATGGCAAGCATCACACATCACACATATGTAGTTTTGGTTTGTTTCAAGGGGAACCTTGGCGCTAATGAGTCATTATTATCATGTAGACATGTACCGCACTCACTCCCAAATTTTCAAGCACTGTCACACAAGTGTCTTTATTTTTTTTGCAAAGTGTACCTTTAGTGTCACACACGGGGAAAGTTTTCACAATGTTGTTGCATTGAGGGAAGTATGTTATTCACGTCTTCTGAGTAATCAATTTTGTATCACCAATTGTTCTAAGTATGTGATCATGCTCACGTTTTTTCCTTGTTCAGTTTGGCCTCACTGATCCCACACTTAGCCAAATATTGAAAACTTCTTGACCGAGAAACTTGACCTCACTCAACCTTCTTAAACAGTTTATTGTGTAGTCTCAACTCTCAAGCCTAGCCTTTTCCTCTTGGAACTGCATAATGCACAATCCCTTCCTTCCAAAAATGTGCATTGTGTAGTCTTAGTGCTTAGTCCCGACCCTTGAGCTCTAGAACTACATATTTTCTTCCTTCAATCTACCTCCTCTATGCAATTTACAGTATCAATCAACAAGACTCAACCTTTACCTCTTGAATTGTGCATTTGTGTAAGCCCTAGGCCTCTGTCCCTCAAGAACTGTACAATGGGAAACCTCAGCCTAACCTTCTGAGCCCCTCAATTGTGTATTTTCCTTGCCCTGGTCTATCTAATCTGTGCATTGCATAGTCTCAAGGCTCAGTCGTAGCCCCTAACCTCTTGAGCTACACAAATGTGCAATCTTTGAGCCAGTCTTTCAGGCTATCACCCAGTTCCATCTCAGTTAATGGTTTTCATGAAGCATGTTATATTAAGGGTTTATCAAATTGATTCCATATTGTCATTATTGGACTTCAAGTGTAGGTATCATATCATGTTATGATAAGATTATGATGAAGGAGATGAAGAAGGAAACCTTGTTAGAATAAACCTTTGTAGATGCAAAGACAAATTGATCAATCAATTCAAGACAAAGGGAAGGAAGATTGCGACAAAAGTTAGAGATCAATATCACATTGAAAATCCATACCTTCAAGCCCTATGGAGGAGGAATAAGAAGAACATGCACCATCGTTCAAGAAGACTCAAAGATAGAAGCAACAATAATGACTTGACATTGCCTTGCCATCATGCAATCCATGTCATCAATGTCTTGTCATATCTTGTCAAAGCATCATGTCATCATTAGCCAAATCATTTGTGGATTATTTGATTTTGATGTATAGGAAATGTAATGTTAAGTGGAAGTCTAAGAGTCATCTATAGAATGTGAAAAGTCAAGAAGGAGTCAAAAGGTCATAGATAAGTCAAACAATAATGAGGGTAGTCTAAGAGTCACAAGGGAGGTGAATGGTGACCCCATTTGTTATATATACACCCTCATAGCTCATGCAAATGAATTTTCACCTTGGCTCCTCCTACCAAGAATTAGAGAGGAATATAGTTCTTTGGAGGATAAAGTGGTTGCTCTAACACTCCACTATTGAAGCTAGTGGTGTTCAATATACCGATGTACCTTGGAACTTTTATTTCATTTTGAAGCTCACTGAGCCAACACATTTTCATGTGTTTGTCATAAATATTTTAAGACTATTGCTTGAATGTTTTTTATGTATGTTTTTTTCATCCTTATTAAGGAAATTGAACTATTTCGGTGGCTTTGGTTGTGTTGTATGTGTTTCAACAATCATTGCTTCTATGTGAACTATTTCACTAGTTTTCCAATGATTCATTCATATGTACATGATTGTGTGTCTTTACTAGATCAATATTATTACTCTTCTTTTGAAGGATCACTTTTCTCCCCCTTTCGGTAGAAGAACCTTGATAAATTTTGTAGTTGAAAATTCCACAAGGCATACTCACTTGTTCATGTGAAAGTACCTATGCATTACTCTTTTTTTTTTACCATTGTAGCCAAGGAAAACCACTAAGAACATATGGCAGTTAGGCATTATTTCCGGAAGGACTCCCACACCAAACAATGTGAAGTCTAATTATGACTTTTCATCGAGGAGACCCCCTTGGTTAACATATTTCTAGCATCATCAACAACACCCAATATAGATTTCCAATTTAAAAAACCACTAATTTCAATAGATATTGTAGCGATCCATTTTTTTGTTAACATTTTTTATACCCCTTTATATTTTTTCATTAACTTTGAGCTCCATTGTTTATACCTACCAATATAAAAACCTTTACCCCTATTATATGCTCAATATATTATGTCATTTTTTCATCAATATATATCCCCCAATATGAAAGCACGTTGTAGGGTATTTCTCCTCCCACTAAATCCCCCATGCGGCCAACCATTGTTGCATGACAACCAATAAACTCCATGCACCACGTCATATCTCAGAGACTGTCAATTAGCACATGAGCCAAGGATTAGGTTATAAGGTGTATAACATGTAGTTTGAATAGTTATAACAAATGGTTATATTTGATATAACCAACATGCCTGCCATAATAAAGTCATATTGTGTGTGTGTCTATCTATCTATCTATATATATATCTATATCTATATCTATCTATATCTATCTATATATATCTATATCTATATATATATATAAATATATATATAATATATATATATATATTATAATATATATATATATATATATATATATATTATATATATATATATATTATATATATATTATATTATATGCAACCGTAACCTCAGTGGGCTCAATTGCAGGGGTGCAGACCCCTAACATTATTGATACAAAAATCATGTGCCATTGCACTACACATTGTGGTTTTGTATAGAGGTTGAATCTTTATCATTTGAAACTCAAGTTTTAAACAGATTGTGGTATAAAATTTAGCCGTTTTCCCCTTTTGAAGAAGCGAAAGAGGGAGAGGGTTTTGTCAAATATTTTTTGGGTTAGCATATAACATTGTTAATTGTGTGGTTTTGAAAGGAGACTGAGCTCCATAGTATTTTAGCATGTGTTATCATTGTTCTTGTGGTATTACACCATTTTCATGCCCTTTGGGAGATTTGAGAAGTGAGAGATTTGTGCAAGGAGTTATTTGAGGCTTTGTAAAGCTAAAGAATAGAGAGCCAACTTTAGATATTGGGTATTTGATGTAATTTGAATAATTTTGTATCATAATTGAAGAGGCCACTCCATTGGAAGCAAATCCGAAGATGTGGCCCACATTTGTGAACGTCGTTATCAATATTGTTGTGTTCCTTTTGTTTATCGATAATTGTTTCTTTATGTTAATAGTTTTTTAAATGTTTATTATCAAGTTTGGTATTTAACATTCTATTTAAAGTAAATAATTCTTAGGATTGCAATGAAATATCTTAATCAAGTTTGGTATCAGAGATAAAGGAGCTAGTTTGATTTTGGTTCTTGATTGTGAATGATTACCAGGTCAAATCTTGAAAAGGGAGAAGGTGAATCTAAAGCTTACAACCCCAAGTTTGTTCAAGGAGCTTCATCCAAATAGGGAAGATGGATTCACTAAGATGAGGGAATCCTTTTAACTCCTTGAGATTTTCTCAAGGCATTATGTCTATTGCAACCAATGGTAGAAAATATCTATAATGAAAGAGGACTTAAGAAAGGACAAGGCACCATTCAATCCCCTCAAGGAATTAAATAATGAGGGTGATCAATCCCCTCTTCGTTCATTTTCCCCTCCTCCTTTGATACCTCCATCTCTTGCTCATTCTTCACCTCCCTCTTCTCTATCTAATTCTATGTCACCATCTCCTCATAAGAAGATTGTTTCAAAGAAGCCATTTTTGAAGTTGGATGTCAATTTCAACTCACCATTGTATAATGGTGAGATTAATGTAGAAAAATTATGTAATTGGATTCAAAAAATATAAATTATTGTTGTATTCAATAGATTGTTGAAGAAGAGGTAAAGATTCAATTGGCCTCTCTTTGACTTGAAGGGGTAACAATGGTTTGGTGGGAAGTAAACTTTGAGAAGCCAACAAAAATAATGCTCAGATCCTTTCTTCATGGTCAAAATTCACAAATACATTATTCATTTTTAACCATTAGCTTATACTCAAGCAATCATGGAATAGAAAATTTTGAGACAAGAAAAAGGACAAAGAGTGCAATGTTTTACTGAAGAAATTAGGAAGAAAGAAGTGGATTTGAATATTCCATTATATTCTTCATATACGATTTTAAAATACATTGGCACATTCCATATTTATCACAGTCACACTATTCTTTTATTTAATCCAACTAAATTGGATGAAATATGTGTCCAAGCAACTCATTTGAGCCTAGGGGAAAGAATGTGTAGAATTATTTCACAAAGAAGCAACCATCCAAGTTATGTGAAGGAAAATTTAAAGGAAAAAAGGAAATGTAAAAAGGTTGTTATAGTGAAGAAATAAGAGGAAAAGTATATGTGTTCTCATTTTAAAAAATAAGGGCATGATCATGCTCATCTTTGAAATCTACATCCAGAACTAACACAACTAACATCTAATAGGTTTGGAGGCAAAGGAAATAAAAATATTGTTGCAACAATACAACACAATTTGGGATATCATTTAGGGGATTAAAATCATGTCATATATGTAGGAGTTCATGGCAAAACATCTACTCATGCTAGATCTAGTTCTTTTATTTCGTCTCCTAGAGCTGAGAGCATAAAAGGTGTGTTTTTTCATATAAGGGTGATAATTAAGCATACAAAAGTTGATAACTTTTTTTATACTAGTTCCCAAGTGCATTTAATATTTGAAGAAATTTCCAAGAAGTTTGGATTATAAACAACAACTCAAAAGAAACCTTAACCTCTTAGTTGGATTTATCAAAATGCAAAGCTACAAGTAACAAAGAAGTGTAAACTAGATTTGGTGTCACTTCAAAATTTGTTGATGAGATTGAATTTATTGAAATTTTAAGTGGTTTTATAGAATAACTTGTTTTTTATGATAATCCTTTCAGGTTGATCCTTTCTTATATTTATTATGAATCATAACACAATTACACAAAGAACTACAATAGGAAAACATGAAGATATAACCACACAAGAATTTACCTTGGAAAAACTCACATGGGGAAAGCACATCAATCATTTCCTTATAGAATCAAGTCAATGAGAGAAAAATTATAGGAAAACAATAGAACTGACCAAGTCCATCCTCCTATTGGATTCAAACAAACTCATACTATAGTCCTTCATCACAAAGATATGACTTCTTTGTCCTCAGATAAATTCTCTAGCCTCGGATAAATTTACTGGCCTTCGATTAGCTCATGTATCAAAAAGAGTGAGAGTGTTATTCATTGGACTCAAATTCATTCCATGTTGCCTCAAATAATCCTCTTTGATTACCTCATATTTTCTACTTCATATTCCTCAGATGAGAGTCGAATTCACCACAGAAGAAGGTGAGTTTCTTGTCAAATGGTGTAGCATAAAAGTCAATATATAGATTTATTCTTTGGTGAATGGGTTCTTTTCTAGCTGACTCAAATTAATCACTTGGAGGCTGATTTGACTAGGAGGAGGCCAACTATTCTTCAATGGAGCCAAAAAATTCAAATTTAAAATTCAAATTTTCATCTCTTGAAATAAGCATGAAGAACACGCTTAAACATAAAATAAATATAGGAATAAAAATTTACATTATGAAGACCAACCATTGTTACAGAATTGAATATTTCCTCTTAACTAGGGAGTTATTCATAATGACTTATCATGATGTTCTCAATTTGAAATATTCTATAAGGAAGGATCAAGATTAAGATAAGAATCATAATCAATATCATAATCAATAACATCACTATCATCTAGGTTAACCCTCTTGACCTATAACAATCATGGAATCAACTCACTACCTATTGTACAACACAAATATCAACTAGCCACCATGATCATGTTGGTGTCTCGAACTTGTGGCATCTAGAATAGCCCCCGTTTACCATAAGACAATTAGTGCACATAGTCCAGGTGAAACTCCAAATGGCCTTAACCCAGGACAAATACCAAAACACGCTCTCTATAAATAAAGATCTCAGCAGTTCTCTCAAAGATCCAAGAAGCTCTATCTACATAGAGATCTGAAAACAATCTCTCAAATATATGAGTATCTCTCTCATAGATCTAATCAAGATTCTAGGAGGCACCAAATACCCTCTACCATACCATTTTCCTTAATTCAGGTCACAATTATTGTCACATAGATATTAATGTATGTCCATTGAATAATTCTTCCCAATTCTTGTCATTGTATTTAATATAGGGATAATATCCCTAATTTCAATTAGAGTACATGATACTGGAAGAATGTATTTCCATTATGTTATCTAAACTATCAAACCATTCTCCCTAATTTTTGTCAATATATTTGAAACAAGGATAACATCCTTAATTATCGTCAAAGTACATGACACAGGGATAAGCCATATCCATGATGCAATATCATCCTTGCTCCCTCTCAACCATGGGGGCAATATCCGCAAGACCAAGCTTGTCTTGAAGGTGCACAAAATTCCCTCTAGAAAGATGTTTTGACAGAATATCGACTATATGCTCATAACTGGAGATATACTTGAGCTTCGCTGCACCTTTCATTACCATGTTTGTCATCATACAATTCTGCAAGTGGCGTATTAAACCATACTGCTTCTCAACTTGTGAATCCAACTAAAATATACTTGGCGTCTTTCATACGGGGTGACTTGCTTACTAATTCTCAAACTAAGATAACAAACTCAAACTGAATCTAAGAATCCTTGCAGCTTCACAATATCCATCATCACATATAATTTCAAGTCACCATGATTGAGTACTCCTTCTTACACTAGAAATCCATCATCCAAGAATATAAGGTCAATTTTCTTTGAGGTGAAAACATGGATTTCTGATTTCTCCCTTTGACACATGAGTCCTTCAACTTCCATTAGAGATAAATCATATAGGAACATCCTTGATCCATTCAACTAAGCCAAAATTATAAATTCTTCTTCAATCATGAGGCTTCTTTTAATGCTCTTCAAAAACCTAAGGAGACTCTTCAAACTGAGGAAAATTTCTTGACATAATCCTCTCCCTCTTTATAGGAGAACCTTATGAAATGTCGTCATCTCCTACATGTTAGATCTTGATTTCTCTTTGGCAGAATCAAGAAATACTTCAAATAGCCCACTCACTCTGAAATTGGGTCTTATCTGGTGCAATATCCTTCAAATATATATTGTGGAAATTCCTCTTGCTTCATTCTTCCACTTCTTCCATCTGTTCCAAACTCTAGGCACTCCTTTCCATTGACCTGCCATCCTCACTAGGAGGTCATGGAAGAACAATTACTACCAAGAAAAGGATATAAAGACTAATTGAATAGTAAAGACAATAATAATAGTAATAATTAATAAAGAGAGATAAAGAATACTTATCTTTTGAGAATTATAGGATAATTTCAACTCCCTCTTAATTTCACCCTTCTTCAATTCATCTTGCAACTTCATTGTCCTCGCCTAAGCATCAACATGATGTCATACCTTCCTTGCATATCCTAGGGTTACTTATTTAAGCGAAAATGATCACTCCTAGGATTTTTTCCAAAAAGCCTAAATATTTTTTATCCAAATGATAGCTAGGGTTTAAAAACCCTATATATTTCCGTAATAAAAAACCTAGAGTTTGGCCAAGATTTAATTTCTTACAAACCCTCTATTTTTTTGCAAGTTTAACAATCTTCAAATGCCATCGATTGTCAACCTCTTAGTAAGGGATCTTCCCATGAAAGTGTCTTCATTAAGCATCCTACTAGTCATGATATTTTGTAGCATCTTCAAATGCCCAGTATTGTGTGAACAACAATATAGAACCATTGCTTCATATTAGGCATAACGTAGACTTTCTCATCAAAAGACAAGGTTTCTTTAATTCAATAATTCAGGTAGTCTTATGATCTTTTTGAGCTCCCTCTTTTTCTAATACATCATCATGATTCTTAATATATAACTCGACATCTAATGCATATAATGATTCTATAAAGGTGATGGAGATATTAGAGTATGTCAAAACATGTCTTTAGGTTTCCAAGACATTCTCGGAACAAGAAGTCACTACATTTCAAGGAGATTTTCAATCTTTCACAAAGACTTCAGTGAACTAGATGAGGGATTTTTTTCCTTTCATTGCAATTAGGATTTGAATTCCTGATTGACATACTTGTTTTGACCATTATTGTAATCATGATTGTAGAAAAATATCCTTGTCTTATTGCTTCCTTCAAAGTGACATCATATCAGTTCTAGAAATGCATTATGGCTTTATGATTGTGGGCTTCTTGTTTTATTGATTCCTTACCTCAACCTTTCTACATGAGCCCAATTTTTTTTACTTCAGGTTCCTGCACTGGAGTCAATTTATGTTACGGTTTCATTAACCCAAGCACGCATAGACATGAGTGAAACTGATGAAGATGGAGATGGTTTCTTGCAACTACATGAAAGGGAAGCCTACATAAGAGGACTCATTCCAAATTTGGCACAACGTTTGGACATGCCTTCAACATTTTTGCAACCCACAAGTTCTTTTTCTTTTTTCATCCCTATAACCAAGGGAAATTATGCATAAAGAAGGTTTTATTGGGTAATTGTCTTGCAGAAATAATGGAGCTACATAAGGAAAATAAGGAGGAAGTTGTTGATAGTGAGTAGGGTGAGAACTAGTTTTATCATACAACAAAGAGGATCTGTGACATTATTCTTGGATTGGATAAAGACATGAATGGGACATTGAGTAAGCAAGAAATTCATGAGTATGATGATGGAACCCTTACAAATATTTTATTCAAGTAGTATTTGATGAGCATATTCATCGAGATGCAGATGATTTTTACATGTGGGTTTGCTTACGGGAAAATTGTGTCGTTGACAATTCAACTGGTGCTGAAAATATGAACTATGAAGATTTTTGCCAGATATCCTCTATTTGTGCATGGAAAATTGGTTCGAAATGCAAATGCTTTTTCTGTCCATCAAAATTTATGGAGCGCGTAGACTACTCAAATTCGGACATCACTCAGCTGACAGTTAAACAACAGTTTGGGGAAGAAATTAATTAGTCAAATTGCACTTTCTACCAGCAACATCATCCTAGGAAAAAGGGAAAGATTTACCAGAATCAGTTCCTATTCGAAATTTAGTTGCAAAAACAATTTTATCCATAGAAAATCGTTATGGTTGATAATCTACCCTCCTGTATTTTAATTGGTTGTTAAAAGCCCCAAATTGTATTTAGATGGTTATATAAGTGTAGAGATTACCTGGAATGAGGGGGATTTATCGATTGATCGATAGATATACACACATAAATAGGCATAGGCACAAAAGGAGTAGGCAGAAGGGAAGAGGAGATCATCCTGATGTAGCATCACATAGTTATGGCCTGTGGATTGCTCCCCCTATTGGTTGGAGTTAAGTGTTTGCATACAAAATGTCACTCATAGAGGGTGCGAGTTGGCTGGGTTGGCCGCCATACTAGCTCGACACTTCTCTGCATCTTTTAGATTAAATTTTATTTAAATAATTATTTGTTATGTGTGAAATTCATATCACATCATTTAATTATTTCCAGTCTCTTTCCTTCTTCAAATTGATGTTATTTAATCTGTTGCAATGTTTTCTTTTCAACTTCAAAATTGATTTGATTTACTGCATTAAGAATTGTTCTTGCACTCGAAATATGTATTTATATAGAATGATATTGCATCCCTCCAACTTATCTAAATTGACAATATCGGCTTATGCATTGATACTCTACCTTTATGAGATGTAATGTGCAACTTGAATCGTTTGAATTGATCCAAATCCATTTAATTTATATTCCAGAATATGAGATCAGTTTAATTGTTTATGATTCTGAGGTATTAACATATTCATTCACTTGACATTAAAGAACCCATGCAACACTCAGGAAGAAGCAATCACATATAATTTTATGTTATCTAAAGCTATGATTTTCATACCACATGCCCAACATCGATAAAATGGAAATTGCACTATATTTGAAAATGATAATTTTTATTTTCCATTGTAGTTTCCTTTAAACTTCTGGTTAGCTTCTCAAGAGTTATGTTTAGGGAAAAGGAAGGCAAGAGATTCATATCAAATCAATTTCTTTCAAAAGTTTATTTACACAGTCAAGAGTTATGTTTAGGGAAAAGGAAGGTGAGAGATTCATATTAAATCAATTTCTTTCAAAATTTTATTTACAAAGTCAATTTTCTTGTTATGTTTGCTGATGCTTTTAGTTTGATTTTGTTACACAGAGGTAGATGTAGCAGAATTAGTGGAGATTTAGAATTGTTTTTTAATTTCTTTTGAATTCATCCTAGGATGTACCTATTTTTTTCCCATAATTAGGATTTCCTTTCAGTGCAAGATTTCTTTTATTTCTTGCATGATTTTAATTGTCAGGATTTTTTTTTCTTAAATTCCCTTTTAAGTGTGGGATTTCATTTATTGTTAAGATTAATGTGCAAAATATACTATAATTTGTTTAGTAGGTTTCTCGGGGCTCTCTCTGGCATTTCCATTGTTGCGCCTCAAAGTTCACAAACTACCGAATTGACAATTAAATGTTGGCACATTTATATGGCCTATACTGCACCCAACACCCCTCTTCCTAATGTTGGTATCTATAGGATGTCTGTGATTGAAAATGTAAAGATCAAGAAGCAAGTTTAATAATTGCTTGAATAGTGAGTCAAAAGGCTTAGTTCCTCTCCATGTGGATCTCCTATTGTGATGGTACTGAATAAGGATGGTATTCCATATATTGGTGACTTGTTAGATCATCGAAAAGATGTAGTTTACTTTACTAAGATAGAATTGTGAATTGGTTATCATCAGATTCGAATTGGATAAGATGATGTTTAGAGAAAATATTTCAAAACAAAGTGGGGTTTGTTTGAATCATCAATGATACATTTTGGGCTTTACAATTCCTCGAAAACTTTTACGCGTGTGGCGAACGACATTTTTCAACCATTCATTGATGAAATTTTGATTTCCTACTTAGATGATACTCTAGTATTGAGTAGAACAAGGGATGAGTATGTCAAGCATGTCATCCAAGTATTTGATACTTTGAAGAAAGGTTAAGTTATATATGAAATTGTTGAAGTGTGATTTTGGAAAGTTATCATTAGTTTAGTTGGGTTACATAGTAGGGGTGGTGAATTGACAATAAAACTCTATAAGGTTGAAGTGATTGCAAACTGGCCTAAGCCTACATTAGCAAAAACTGCTAAAATGTTCTTAGGATAAATCCAGTAATGGAGGGAATATATTACTAACATTTTCTTTATTGCATCTCCTTTACATAATTTTACTAGTGTGAAACATGTCTTTGAGTGGTGAAGCAAGCAAGAAAAATCCTTCGATACATTGAAATAAAATATCAGCACAACACCAATATTAGTATTGTGAAACTTGCAACAATTGTTTGAGATGGAGACTATTGAAAGTGGATACAACCAGACATTATATTCATCTACATAGAGATCTCCATTTGAAACTTGTTTTGGGTACCTGTCAAAGTCTCCACTGGATTTGATTTTAAGGAAAGATGTTGACTCTAATGAGTAGAGAGATGAAGGTAAAGCCAAAAATTCATTCAAAAGATACGGATTGTGCTTCGAGCACTGCAGGAAGAATTGGAGAAAATTAAATCTTAGTATAAGGCTAGGAATGGTAAACATAGGATGGGTCATCACTTCCAAGTTAGTGATCGAGTTTTGATACATATAAAAAATGATAGGTTCATAGGGGAATGTAAGAAGCTCAAACCAATTTGGTATGGCCTGTTAGAGCCTAGATTGACCTCAGGCTGAAGGAAGGAAATTCTAGGGTAACCACAAACCAAGCTTAACCTAGTAGCTAGCACTACCAGGTCGAGAGCTCTCTCCTTATAGATCTTGGTCCAGATGACTGGATCATGGACAAGATTTTATGTTAGGTACAGTAGCTCAACAGTTTTGATTGATTTTGTTGTTTTTTTGCTGGATTAGATGGAGCTAGGCAATTTGGGTCTGGGAAATTAGGTCAGAATATAGGGTGTTCTATGGGGTAAGGTAGGTATAGGATTTTACACTTGAAATTGAGTGAGGTGAGATGTATAAGACTAGTGAGGAGATGAGGAGGGCATGTAACTATCATGTATCCTTCTCAAACAACAGAAAAAATAGAATACTGAATGGTTTCGCAAGGTAGAGCACTGCAAACAATGAATTCTACCTATCTATCTTGATATCATTCAGTTATAAGCAGTGAAATAGATGATGGCACACATAAAACATGTAAAAAACTAATAAAAAAAGAAGAAACTATGCAAAAGGACCATAACATAGGTATCCCATAAAAATAGCTGCAACTCTTATTAATTTCCTTGCCAAATTGCTTACAATGATGTACAATATTGTTCAGAGCATTCAAGTGAATACAAACCTTGCAAAATGAGAAAGAAAATACATAATATAGACATTAAAATCCTTCATCCTAACCATCACGGGTTGAAACCATGAGAGGAGGAGTTGTTTCAACCATTTCCAAACAATGACCAGAGATATAAGTAGTCAAACAACTTGCCTCTATAAGTAGGGAAACTGATTCATTTGCCTCAAAACCACCTATAACTAATGAATATACCCTATAAAACTATTTTACCATTATATTTACATGCTATTTCATCAATTACATCAGTGAAATCATCCATGAGGAGAAAGAAATCAAATTCACAATCAAAATAGGCGAATTTTGACTTTCTGAGCAAAATGGTCAAAAGAAAAGTGCCACTTTCTATCTATCTGTGGAGGCCTTCCCCTTAGCCAAATTGAACCCATGATAGCTCATTGGAAACTTCTTCAAGTATAGTTTCTGGAACACCTATAATTTTTGAATTTGGAGGTCATTTCCCCCCTCAAATCTTGAATCTCCCAAGACTGCTTCTGTGTGTCCAAAAAGAGGCAGAGAGGTCATGTTTTGGTAGCATTTGGAGCTTTTGGTGACCCATATTTGCTCCAAAACTCCTAAAAATTTCCAGGATGCGTGTCCTCATCCTCTTGAATCCAAATATACAAACCTTTCCTCCATCTGATGCTCCGGGGAAAAGCGCAACGACAGTGGCGCTGCGCTTCTCGGCAAGATTTCTGTGTTTAAAATTACAAAATAGCAAAAATGCAAAAGGTTTCCAAAATTTGCCCAAATTTTTAATGGGACACCACCATCAACTACTTTCATGGGCTAGGGAGGCTTCAACCAATATTTCCAACCTATCTTGCTCTTTCTTGCCCTCTAAGCCTCTCCTCAACCTAGCTTTTAGCTACCTAATCCTCATATTGCAGATTTTGTTGCTGGTCATGTAATGGTAGGCCATGTGTCAGAGCATTTTCTTATCCCTGTTGGCCTTCTCGATCAACCCTTCAAGATGTATGCTAACCCTCTCAAACCATTTTTCCCTATCATTTTAAATCTCTTGCTCAATAGGAATAAATTTAACATGAGTCTCTTTAGTCTTTTGCCTGTTTTCTTTGATCATTTGCAGCTCCATGAGGACTTGCTTGTCACTCAATTTTTGTTTTCCTGCTCTAAATATTTGGTGATGAACTTGGCCCTCTCTAATTTTTCCACCAAAGATTGTATTTGAGCTTCTCTTTCTTGAACGATGAGGTCTTTGATGGTGTTTTCATCTTGAGCCTGCAAGTCAATAATGCCACTACCATGATGAGTAAAGTGTGGTTGTGGCTCCTCATGGTCATTCAGGTCAAAATCTCTTTCCTCCTCATCACCAAGATCTTTCTCTTGCACCTTTTCCTTGCCTTTGCTCAACCGCTCAACCTGTACTTGTTTTGTTGATGTAGAAGGCAAAGCCCCTTCCATGCCTTGTCGAGATAACATTTGCCTATGGACTGATGACGAAGGCAAGGACCCTTCCACACCTTATGGAGAAAACACTTGCCTAGTAGATGCAAAAAGTCTCCTTGTGCCTCTCTGATATGTTGGGTATATTGGCACCTCAGCAGTTTTCATTTCCTTGACATCTTTCCTTGTTTCCACATGGCTATAAGGCCCACCTTGTCCAAGTTTGCTATGTTTTGAAGCTATGTACCCCTAGAGATGGTATGGTGGGAGTGAGTATGGGTGATTAGGAATAAGGGCAAGGGGAACTGATCTTATGTGATATTTTGGTGGACTAATGAGAAGGAGGGTATAACCTGTGAAATGAGAGAGACAGACTAGTGTTTCAGGATATTTCTTTGGGAATGAAGGAATAAGGGATATGGAGGGATATGTAGGAGGGGTTAGGGTTTTTAAAATAGGTGAAAGGAGATATGGGAGGTTTAGGATTTTTAGGAATAAGTGGTGGGAGGTATAGAAAGAGTTAGGGTTTTAACGCATGAGCTAGAGGAAATTTAGGGTTTCAATTTAGGCATGGCTAATTAACCTTAAGTAAATTAATTGAGTGCCAATAGTGAAGCTTAGGGGTAACACTTACCTGTTTGAGGGATGACAGGGTAATTTAGAGATTTCTTGAAAGTTTGAGGATTTTCTAGCCCTCCTGCACAAAAATTCAACACCACCACTCAAAAGCATAGTTCTAGGCCAAAAGCACAAGACCTATGTTAATTTGCACTGGAAAAATCTACCAAAAGCGCAACGCCGGTCTCCAAAAGCAAAGCACCACTTCAAGAAAACTTTTGACTGCCTTCCTGATGTCCAAATTGGATGTGGGACAACTCGTTGGAAATCTTGTCGAGTCTATATTATATAACAGCTTGAATATTTCAATTTGGAGGTCATTTCCTCTGTCAAATGCTCAAGCTCCCAAGACTGGTCAAAATGTGCAGAATGGGGTTGCCAAAATGAATAATGCTGCCGCAATCAATTTTTGAAGGTCTTCCTCAACTCCAAATTGATCTCATGATAGCTCACTAGAAATATCGTTGTGTCTACTTATCATTTGACTCATCAAGAAAGTCATCTGGTCATTCCATCTAGGAGAAAATTTGATTTTACCAAGGTCACTCTAGAGGTGCATCAACCTTCTTGAGGCAAATGATGTTTTCAACATGTCTCCAAAACCATGAAACCTGTGTAAAAGTTGAAATATATTTTTCTTTTTGGGTCAATGGTGGACAAAAACCTTTTTCATTTTTGTCAAATTCATCTTTTCTTGCTCAAAAACACAGTTTGAAGAAAAATCGTCCCTTATGTGTGGTGAATGGCTTGTTCTTTGGAATGACTTCTCGACAAATGATGGATACCTAATGTTTGATGATATGAAATGGATTCATACCTTTTGATATCTATCATGCCTCCCCTACTCAGATATCTCTGCTCCCATAGCCAACCCTAGCTCAGTGGGAGAGGAATTTAGGGTTTTAGTGCTTATTTCCCTTTTGCTTTTGTAGGTGAATTGGTGCTCATGATGACTTGATTTTTGCAGTGGCAGGTGCTTGGCAACATCATCATATGCTTAGTAGTAGCTGGGAGCCAATATTACATATGGAAGCATAAAATTACATAAGAAATGTAGATAAAAACAAAATACTCTGTTTTCACCTCAAAACTTGTTTTGAGGTGAGAACTACATTAGGCTTTCAATATGATAAATTATAGCTTTACCAATCATTATTGGCCTCCTCTGGCTCCTTCTTGATCATTATTGGCATTTAATCACTGAATTTGATAATGATGGGACCCTAAAACCTAATGAGACCAAACCCTAAGACCTAATGAAATAAACTGCAAAGTGAATATAAGCCATGGCTGCAATATATGGGAGAGGATCATAAAGTAGAGATCATGATGGAAAATTGAAGTAAACCCTACCATAAGTGAATCCATGACCTAATGGAATGCAAACTCATCAGTATGAGACTCCTACTAAGAAATGAAAAAGTGCAGATTTTGATCATTGATGGCAGTGTGAAGACACTAACACTAACATTGGCTCCAATGGAGATGGTAGCTCCTTGGAGGTGTCAAGAAAAATGTAGACCTAGTACCCTTATCCATTGGGCATGGAGTCAAAAACACAAACTAAAATGCATGACTGAAAACTAACGACTTGAGCACACAAATTGACTTTGAAATTGTCTTGAAAATGACTAAAGACTTACTTAACTGAAACAAGTACTTACAAGGCTTTTTAATGGCAGCAAACCATCAAGATTTGAGGGCTTCAAATCAGAATGACAACCACCCACCTGTTGATGAAATATGTACAATCATGTGAAGTGGGTCTTCCAATGTAACCAATCTAGCAGATGGATACTTACTAAAATTCTGCTCTCACTTTCCCCGAGCAGGTAGAATGGTGTACATGTAGGCAACTCACAATAACAATTGAAACCAAGGCTTATGCTAACATACGAGACAACATTCATCTTCTACAATGCTTGCAAAAGAATGCTGAAGGGATCTTGAAAATCTTGAAGCACTAGCTTGTCTCAAGATCTAGCAGTAAAAATACAAGTACTCCCTTCATTATGATTTGAAAGAAAAGTTGGTTGCTAATTGATAGGAAGGCATAGAGAAGTATAAGCTTCTACTATCTGAGTGTTGGTTTTAAATTCCTTGACCATGAGAAATTCTGACTCGACTTTTGGCATACTGTCTCTCTCAGGCTCATATTCCTCAATTTCATAGTCTAAGCCTTTCTTAAACATAAAACATTCTTCAAGATTATCAAACATGATCGCCCTATCATCTTCATGAAGGAAACAAATATCTATTCGTTGATCTATAAATGTAATTTCAAGAATGTCCTCATTTTCAAAAGTGGAAGAATCTTCAATAACACCTTCTTGATGATGTGAACACTACAAACTTGCATTAGCTTGGGCTATAACATGACCTTTCAAGAGTTGATCTATCTCATTTTCAGACAGAGGAGATAATAGTTTTTGTTTTCTTTTGATAAAACAATAATTTTCTTCTTGCAACAAAAATTCAAAACATGAAAAACCTTAATGACAATCCTTAATTTCGTGGTCTTCCAAAATTAGAAAACATTTTTGATCATCTTCATATGACATGTCAACTAGATTGTCATGTTTCTTATCACACTCAACAGTCATACAAGGGAAAACTTTAGATAGTTCTTGAAACTCAAAACTAACACTTTTATCATTTACCACTGAGTTATCCAAAGAAGATTTTTCACTTACTTGAACAAGGATCTCATCTTGTTTTTCATAAAAGGACTGGATTACCTCCTCGTGAAGGCTTTGTTCTAATGAAATGAGAACACTTGGGTCAACAACTTTGTCTTCTTCATTCCAGATGATCTCAATAGCATAGCTCTCCTTTAAGGGATTCAAAACAAGGTACTCTTCATCATCATGATCTGAGTCTAGATCTGAAATAGCCAACTTGACTTTATCAAAATTTGAAATTGGAACTTGATTTTCCTACATACACTTTTTTGCTATGAGCAGATCTAAAATAAGACCTTGTCTTCCATCATTTTCCATTGTACTAAGATCTTGAACCTTCTGCAAATTTTCCTGAGCATCTTGATAAGTGTCCTCTAAGCTCTCTTTATGTGGCTGAAATGGATTTTCATATAGGGATTCCATGATCTCATCATCCATGAAGTCATAATATTCATAAACTTTCTCAAGATTTTCAATAAAACTATAAACATGTTTACAACAGTTCTAAACTAATATTAAGGATGGACAAGATTCTTTATATCTTTCAAAGAACATGGTATGAAAATCCTTCAAACAGTAAATACTAGTAGGCAGTAAAACTTTCATACCAAGATCGGGCTTCACCTTCGAGAGTGGCCATGAATATCTTCATCAAGTAGTCGTTAGAAAAATCAACCTTCAACTTGCGAATATGCATGTGAAATGTAACCAGATGTAAAGCAGCTTCATTCGTATCATCATCTTTAAACATAGGAAAATTCCTTTGCCTATCTACCTTAGGAATTTTATTTGGGAAACCTGCTATGTGATCTTGGCTCATGGGATCATACCTTCGATCAATCGAATCCATTTTGATAACAATTAATTCACCAAGAAATTCTTTAGGCTACTGGTTCTTGAAGAGTGGAGTTTCCATAAAAATTTTGAAACTTTGATTTCTCGACACTGGAGTCGCCAGGTGAATGATTTCATCCTTCAAGTGTCTAATCATTGTCCACCATCAATAATCATATCTAAACTTGATACATTTTGCTGAGGAACATGAGACTACGTTCCCCAGTATGGTCGCCACTATGTTAGAGCCTAGATTGACCTCAGGCTGAAGGAAGACACTTCTAGGGTAACCAAAAACAAATCTTAACCTGGTAGCTAGCCCTACCAGGTCAGGAGAGGGCTCTCTCCTTATAGATCTCAGTTAAGATGACTAGATCATGAACAATATTTTATGTTAGGTATAGTAGCTCGAGGGATTTGAATGATTTTATTGGTTTTTCGAGGGATTAGATGGAGCTAGGCAATTTGGGTATGGGAAATTAGGTCAGAATATAGGGTGTTCTATGGGGAAAGGTAGGTATAGGCTTTTACACTTGAAATTGAGTGCGTTGAGATGTCTAAGACTGGTGAGGAGCTGAGGAGGGAATGTAATTGTCATGTATCCTTCTCAAATAGTAGAAAACATAGAATATTGAATGGTTTCCCAAGGTAGAGCACTGCAAACAATGAATTCTACCTATCTATCTTGATATCATTCGATTAGAAGCAGTGAAATACATGATGGCACACATAAAACTTGTAAAAAACTAATAACAAAAGAAGAAACTTTGCAAAATCACCATACCATAGGTATCCCATAAAAATAGCTGCAACTCCTATTAATTTCCTTGCCAAACTGCTTATAATGATGTACAATATTGTTTAGAGCATTCAAGTGAATCCAAACCTTACAAGTGAGAAATAAAATACATAATATAGACATTAAAATCCCTCATCCTAACCATCAGGGGTCAAAACCATGAGAGGAGGAGTTGTTTCAACCATTTCCAAACAAGGATCAGGAATATAGGCAGTCAAACAACTTGCCTCTATAAGTAGGGAAACTAATTCATTTGCCTCAAAACCACCTCTAACTAATGGATCTAACTTATAAAACTATTTTAACATTACATTTACATGCCATTCCATCAATTACATCAAGTAAATCATCCATAAGGAGATAGAAATCAGATTCACAGTAAAAACAGGTGAATTTTGATTTTCTGAGAAAAATGGTAAAAAACGCAGCGCTACTGGTCAAAAGCGTAGTGCCAATTTCCACCTAGTTTTGGAGGCCTTCCCCTTAGCCAAATTGAGCCCGGGATAGCTCATTGGAAATTTATTCAAGTATAGTTTCTGTAACACCTATAATTTTAAAATTTGGAGGTCATTTACCACCTCAAAACTTGAATCTCCCAAGACTACTTCTGTGTGTCCAAAAAGAGGTAGAGAGGTAATTTTTTGGTAGTTTTTGGACCTTTTGGTGACCCAAATTTGCTCCAAAACTCCTAAAAATTTCTAGGATGCATGCTCTCATCCTCTTGAATCCAAATATGCAAACCTTTCCTCCACATGATGCTCTAGGGAAAAGTGGCTTCTAGGCAAAATTTCTGTGTTTAAAATTACAAAATTGAAAAAACACAAAAACTTTACAAAATTTTCTGAAATTTGGCATGGGGAACCACCATCAGCTAATTTGATGGACTAGGGAGGCTTAAACCAATATTTCAAACCTATATTTGTCTTTCTTTCCCTCTAAGGCTCTCCTCAACCTAGCTTTTAGCTTCCTAATCCTCATATTGCAGATGTTGTTGTAAGTCATGTAATGGTAGGCCATGTGTCGGAGCATTTTCTTATCCCTGTTGGCCTTCTCAATCAGCCCTTCAAGATGTATGTTAACCCTCTCAAGCCATGTTTCCCTATCATTTTCAATCTCTTGCTTAAGATGACTAAATTTAACATGAGCCTTTTTAGTCATCTACCTGTCTTCTTTGATCATTTGCAGCTCCATGAGGACTTGCTTGTCACTCAATTGTTTGTCTTCTTGCTATAGATATTTGATGATGAACCTGGCCCTCTCTAAATTGTTTGCCAAAGATTATATTTGAGCTTCTCTTTCTTGAATGATGAGGTCTTTGATGGTGTTTTCACCCCAAGCCTCCAAGTTAATAATGCCACTTTCATGATGAGTAAAGTGCTACTATGGCTCCTCATGCTCAATCAGGTCAAAATCTCTTTCCTCCTCATCACCAAGATGTTCCTCTTGCAACTTTTCCTTTCCTTTTCTCAACCACTCAACCTGTACCTTTTTTGTTTATGTACAAGGCAAATCCCCTTCCACACCTTGTGGAGATAACATTTTCCTATGGACTAATGATGAAGGCAATGCCCCTTCCACACCTTGTGAAGCAAAAATTTGCCTAGCAATTGCAAAAAGTCTCCTTGTGCCTCTCTGATATGTTAAGTATATTGGCACCTCCGTAGTTTTGCTTTCCTTGACATCTTTCCTTGTTTCCACTTGGCTAGAAATCCCACCTTGTCTAGGTTTTCTATGTTTTGAAGCTGTGTACCCCTAGAGAAGGTATGGTGGGAGTGAGTATGGGTGATTAGGAATAAGGGCAAGGGGAACTCATCTTATGTGGTATTTTGGTGGCCTAATGAGAAGGACGGCATAACCTATGAAAATGAGAGAGAGGGACTAGGGTTTTAGGATATTTATTTGGGAGTGAAGGAATAAGGGATATGGAAGGATATGTAGGAGGGGTAAGCGTTTTTAAAATAGGTGAAAGGAGATATGGGAAGTTTAAGATTTTTAGGAATAAGTGGTGGGAGGTATAGAAAGAGTTAGGGTTTTAAGACATGATTTAGAGGAAATTTAGGGTTTCAATTTAGGCATGGCTAATAAACCTTATGTAAATTAATTAAGTGACAAGAGTGAAGCTTAGGGGTAACACTTACCTATTTGAGGGATGAGAGGGTAATTTGGAGATTTCTTGAAAGTTTGAGGGTTTTCTAGCCCTCTAGCATAAAAACGCAGCGCCAACACTCAAAAGTGTAGTGCCAGACCAAAAGTAAAGCGCAATCCCTGTTTTAAACTGCACTGGGAACTCCAAAAGCGCAAAGCCCCTTCAAGACAACCTTTGACTGCCTTCTCGGTGTCAAAATTGGGCTGGGGATAGCTCGTTGGAAATATTGTCAAGTCTACTTTCCAGAAGATATTGAATATTTCAATTTGGAGTTCATTTTCCCTGTCAAAGGCACAATCTCCCAAGACTAGTCAAAATGTGCAGAATGAGGCTGCCAAAATGCATAGTGATATTATGATCAACTTTTGAAGGTCTTCCTCAACTCCAAATTGAGCTCATGATAGCTCATGTGAAACCTCTTTGTGTCTAAGCCTCATTTCACGCATCAAGAAATTCATTTACTCATTCCATATAGGAGAACAAATGATTTTACCAAGGTCACTCTAGAGGTGCATCAACCATCTTGAGGCAAATGATGTTTTCGAAATTTCTCCCAAACCATGAAACCTGTGTAAAAACTGAAATATTTTTTTCTTTTTGGGTCAATTATGGACAAAAACCTCTTTCACTTTTTTCAGATTCATCTTTTCCTACTTAGAAACATAGTTTTAATAAAAACCGTCCCTTATGTGTGGTGAAAGGCTTTTCCTTGGAATGAGTTCTCGACAAATAATGGAGACCTAATGTTTGATGACATGAAATGGCCTCATACCTTATGATATCTCTCATGCCTCCTTTGCATAGATATCTCTGCTCCCATAGCCAACCCTAGCTCAGTGGGAGAGGAATTTAGGGTTTTAATGCTTTTTTCTCTTTTGCCTTTGTAGGTGAATTTGTGCTCATGATGACTTGATTTTTGCAGTGGCGGGTTCTTGGCAACACCATCATATGCTTAGAAGTAGCTGGGAACCAATATTACATATGGAAACATAAAATTACATAAGAAATGAAGATAAAATCAAAATACTTTGTTTTCACCTCAAAACTTGTTTTGAGGTGAGAACTACATTAGGATTTCAATATGATAAATTATGGCTTTACCAATAATTATTGGCCTCCTCTGTCTCCTTGATAATTATTATTGGCATATAATCAATGAATTTGATGATGATGGGACCTTAAAACCTAACGCGACCAAACCCTAATACCTAATGAAATAAATTGCAGAGTGAACATGAGCCATGACTGAAATATATGGAAGAGGATCAACAAGTACAGATCATGAGGGAAAATCGAAGTAAACCCTACCATCAGCGAATCCATGACCTAATGTAATGAAAACTCATTAGTATGGGACTTCTACTATGAAATTCAAAAGAGCAGATTTTGATCACTGATGGCAATGTGAAGGCACTAACACTAACATGGCCCATTTACTATTTTGGAGAAAATTTGTACTAATGCTTCCTACTTAAATTTTCCGCTATAAGTGCCTATTTTATCAATTATAAATGTTGATAAATTGTAATTAAATGATCCTTTAATAATCATAGATCAGGATGAGAGTATTCAAGTTCCTTCCATTGATGATTTTTATGCTATGTATTTGAATGAGTTGTAGGAAGATGTCATTCTAGAGAGGAAGATAGGGACTTCACATCGAGGAAATGTGGAATACCTTTAAGTGGGTCTTAAGGGAATGAATCCAAGCAAATCATGGTGGATCGATATAGGGAAAATGATGGAAAAATACCCTCACTTATTTGTTGAGTAATTTAAATTTTGGTGGTCCAAAAGCTTTCTACTGGGGAGGATTCATCCAATAGGATCCAAAAAGGCCTAAAATTTAAGGTCCCCAAAATTTGATAGAAACAATACAATGTTAAAGATATCGATGATAAAATTCTATTACAACTTGAATTATGTCGAATGGATTCCATGTAAAAAAATTACGGCGTTTTGAAGTTCACGCCAAACAACAAAACATTGGATAGCACATGGAAATTATCAATAATTGTAGAAATATTTCATGTCCTTCAATTTCAAAATTAATTATCAACATTTTTGATACAACACCACATGGAAAGCTTGTACATCCGATGTAGCACAACATATAATTAACACATGGCATTGAGTCAGTGCTGATGTGGAAGGTAGAGATTAACATGACAAAGACGTTGACTAGGCACAATATGTCCAACAGAAGCATGCCACATGGCCCAATCAAAGGGCACCATGTGGCACCACAAAGAAGTTAGTCAAAAGAATCATCTATTGGATAGTTGGAGCAATAGTGTTTGAAACCAAAACCTTTGCAGAGACCCACTAATAGCCCAACCATTGGGCCACGTGATCTTTTTATTATATAAATGAAAAATATCTATATATATGCTTTCATTATAGCTAGTTGCAAAAAATGGGGCAGGTCACAAGCTTGACCCTGCGACCTCTCCCCAACCACCATTACACAAAAACCAATAGACTTTGCAAGCCATGTCATATCTCAAAGAACATTGATGAACACATGGGGCAAGGATTATGTTATATGGTATATAATATGGTTTGAATAGTTATAATGAATGGTTATATTTAATATAACCAACAAACTTGTCATAACAAAGTATATATAATAAATATATTATATACCATATATATATATATATATATATATAATAATAAATATATTATATATATATATATCTTGTTGGCATTATGATACAGGTGTTGTCCTTGATGCCAACTCTCTCAAATGACAATTCATAGTGCAGCAGGTTAACAACAAAGGATTACAGATCAGACTCGAAAGAATGAAGAAAGAGAGGTATACACTAGTTCACTTGGTCCAAGAAGCATATACACACGGGTTAACCTAAAAAAAGAAGCATATAACATATACACGCACTTTCACAACAGGAAAATTGCATACATGTTGGAAAACCAAGTATTTGGTCCAAGTTATTTTGATCCAAGGCATTGGTCCAAGGCATTTGGTCCCAGATATTTGGTCCAAGGTATTGACCCTACGTATTTGGTCCAAGGTATTGATCCTAAGTGGTTTTGGTCCAAGGTACTAAGAAAGGCCTAAGAGTATATGAGGAGAAGATCATTAGGCCAGGTGGGAAAGAAATAAGATTCTAAGGAATACTTCTATTTGAAGTATATTTTATGATGCAGGGTTATGTTTGGGACTAGATCTGAAATATTCATGTGCACCTTGAGTTCAAGATTGGATCAAGGATTATGAGAATTGAAATGACTTATTCTTGAATGATCTGATATTGGGTGAGACTAGATCTGATGTTTTGCACATCTTCTATTTGTTATCTATTATGATTTGGGTTTGTCTGAAGTATGGAATTACAACAAAGTTCTAAGTCAATATTTGTAGATTTGTACGCAGGTTCGTCTCACCCAAAGAGCGTATACACAAAGGTTCAATTCTTTCAAGTAGTGTATACAAAAGAAAAGCTTCTTTTCAGATCTGATTGATCTATCTAATAAAATTATGTTATTTTATTGTTATCTGTCAATGAATTATTCTTAGATTTGAATGTAAAACTGAATGCATAAGGGGGTTGGCATTTGATTGATTGATTGTATAAGTGAGAAGAAGTCATCTCCGTCCCTGCCTATGTAAAGCTCTAAAATTTGACAGTAGATATTCAGAATATTGATAGTTGGTACAGACTTGATTCAAAAGTTTATGTTCGCAGTAGTTTTGAAGGTATACACAGGTTCAATTAACAGAAGTAGCATATACATGCAGTTTGGTTACACCCAAGTAGTACACTCTAATGCATGATATTTGAGGTTACAAATGGTTCTGAATGATGATGCAGGGTTTTGGGCTCAACACAGTGTTCTGGTGTCAGTGATCTAATTGTTCAGATTATCTGAATATTGGTTGATGCAGTTTATGTTTAAACGTTATGATGGGTCTAGTGTGAAACTTTGATGAAACGTGGCCTTCATATTGTGGGGTTGTGATCTAGGAGTATCCAGTCTGAAAATTCATGAAACATGGTCCCTGGTGGAAGAGTGGAGTTTTCTGTAGGCTGGCACCTACGTACTAGTATACATATTTGCTAGTACAAGATCTAGGGGGTTTGTAGCTCCGTCCTAGTAAAAGGTGGATGACGAGAGAAGCTTGTAACCTTCTATAGGTAGAAGCCTACATATTGGTATGAGTCTGCACCAGTACAAGATTGTAAATAGATTTTATTATTATTAAAAGGAGACAGAGATGTCAACAACAGGTGGTTTTTAGCCACATTAGATTTCGACCTTACATCTTGGTGTTCATCTGTGTTGCTTATGTGTGATGCTTTATTCTACTTTTACTGCACTGTCTAATAAATATCTAATGTATTGATTTAAGATCAACACATGATAAATTGTCTAAATCACAAGTTCTCTGGATATACGTTGGTTTCCTTAATCACAATCGTGTGTACACACTAGTTCACTTCATTGAAGTAGTGTATATAAATCTATTTGTGAATAAAATTATTGATCTGATAATACTAATTCACCCCCCTCTCAGTATTATTTCCAACAATTGGTATCACATAAGGTCCTTCAGAAGAAGCTTTATCGCTTGAAGGCAGATCCATCAACATGAATAATCAAGAAAGCATGGGATCCAGCAAACCATCAATATGCGATAGGAGCAACTTTGTTTATTGGAAAATAAGAACCACAACCTATCTACAATCACTTGGAACGGATGTCTGGGAAATTGTGCAAGGTGGATATAAATTTCCAATAGCAATTCCTACAAATGCGGCAGGTAAAAAGAAATATGAAACCAATGCCAAAGTTGTCAATACTTTATTGGGAAGTCTGTCAGAATCAGAGTTTATGAAAGGCGTGCATCTCAAATCGGCCAAAGAAATATGGGACAAAATCATTATGAGCTATGAAGGAGACTCTTAGGTAAAATGTCCTAATCTTCAAACTCTCAAAATTCAGTATGAAACTCTTAAGATGCATAATGATGAAGGTATAGCTAGTTACTTCTTACGTATAGATGAGGTTGTTAATTGTATGAAGAATCTGGGTGAAGAAATAGAGGAGGTTCATTTAGTTGAGAAAGTTTTGAGATCCTTATCTGCTAAATTTGAATCAAAAGTGTTTGCCATAGAGGAAAAATAAGATCTGTAGAATATCACTATGACACAACTTCAGAGAATTTTAACTACCTTTGAGATGAGAAAAGGAGGACCATCAGTTATGAGAGAAGCCACATTTAAAGCCTCAGCAAAAGGAAAGAACACAATGAATCAGGACATATTTCAGAAGAAGAAGATGAGGTAAACTTTGTCAAGAAGCTTCAACGAGGTTCTGGAAGGTTTAGAGGTAAGCTACCCTTCAAATGATTTCCTTGTGGAAGAGTTGGTCATTATGCTACGAAATGTCTTCATAAAGATAAATATGAAAAAGGAAAGGAGTATGCAAATGGGAATAGAAAACAAGTTGTGAATAAAAGGATTTACTATAATCATAAAAATAGCGATGGTTGATCTAATAGTGATGAAGATGAAACTGGACAAGATTACATACTTCTCATGGCTTATGATAGCAATGATTTTTGGGATAGTTTAGGAGAGGACAGTGATGGTTTATCTAATAGTGATGATTATAGACTTCTCATGGCTTATGTAAATGATAATTTTTGGGATGCTTTAGAAGAGGAAGACCTTCATGAATACATCTCTAGACATAAAATCTGTTTAGAAGAAAAGAATATGATTATAGATACCTTGACATACCAACTTGGTGAGAAGGAAAAACACAATGAAAAACTAGAATGTGAAATTGTGGGTCTAAGAAAGGATCTTGAGAAAATAGAATCTCTCAATCTTAGATTTTCTAAAGGATCAGAAACTTTAAATGAAATTATCGAATTTTAGCGTTCTCCTCTAATAAAGACAGGTCTTGGATATACTGAAGAGGCATCTAAATCACAGAAGTCGTCAACCTACACCAAAAGCTATCTTGATGCAGCAAAGACCAGTGAACAGTATGAAAATCATCAGCAAAGGCATAAAGTTGATCACTAGGTAAATCATACTCAATTTACTCCAAGAATGAATATAAGCCACAACCAACCTCAGGCAAATCATACTCAATTTGCTCTAAAGATGAATATCGATAGAAACTAAAATCACCAGGTTAATGGGAAATGCTTTTCATGTCATAGTTTTGGGCATAAAGCTACTCAATGCGTTGCTTATAAAACCATCATGACTAGAAAAGCATTAAGTCAAAGGAATGTAACAAGAATCAAGAGAAGTTCCTATAATAACTTTTCTCCTCTTGAAAATGAAATAGAATTCTCAATATGTAACAACTTTGGTCAAGAAGAATCTGAATGCAAGAGAAAATTTCGGCAAACATCTCAAGAGGAGAAAATGCCGCTAAATCCCAAGATATGAAGAAGGAAAGAATCTCAAACTGAAAAATGTGGTATAACCTTGTATGCAGAAGGACAAGAAAATCAGTGGTACATCGACATTGGATGCTCCAAAAACATGACAGGTGACAAAGAAAAACTTCAGTCATATAATGCCTTAGAAAAGGAAAAGAATGTCTGATTTGGAAATGACACTCCTACTATCATAAAAGGTAAAGGTTATGTTTTCTTGAAAGAAATGGTTAAGGTTGGAAATGTTATGTATGTAGACGTTTTAAAGCATAACTTGTTGAGTGTCAGTCAAATGTGTGATCAAGGAAATGAAGTGGTGTTTTGATCAAACATATGTGTTGTTCATGAGCTTGATATATCAGAGATCGTGATGAAAGGTAAAAAAACTCCAAACAACTTATACATACTCAAGGGAGGACAACAATAGTGCTATCTATGCAAAGATGATGAAAATTGGCTGTGGCATAGAAGATTGGGACATCTAACCTTTTCTCAAATAAGAAAAGCATGCAAACTCAAGTTTGTTCGTGATCTTCCAGATATTAGCATCCCAGAAAATACAATATGCAAACCATGTCAAATCGGTAAGCAAACCAGAGTTCACTTCATGGAAAAAGAAGGGTCAGCTAGTAAGCCTTTTGAACTTGTCCATACCAATTTATGTGGATCATCAAGGAAAAGGTCACCTCGTGGAGAAGAATACTTTATTTTGTTCATTGATGATTTTTCCAGAATGTGTTCGATAGGTCTTCTAAAGTATAAAGATGAAGCATTTTAAAAGTTCCAAGCATTCAAAGCCTTGGTTGAAAATGAATTAGATCGAAAAATAAAATGCCTCATATTTGATCGAGGAGGGGAATTTACATCGGATGAACTCTTTGAATTTTGTGAACGACATGGAATAAAAAGGTAATTCTCCACTGCAAGGACTCCTCGGCAAAATGGTGTGGTAGAAAGAATGAACAAAAATGTTCAACAAATGGCTTGAGCTGTGCTAGATGAATCTAGAACTCCTACAACATTCTGGGGTGAAGCTGCATTCACTGCCATGACTATTATCAACAAAGCAAATGTTCGGGTAAATAGCACTCAAACTCCACATGAACTTTGGTATGGTAAGACTCCTACTGTAAAATACTTTAAAGTCTTTGGAAGAAATCTTTTTATCAAAAGGATTGATGAAAAACTTAGTAACTTTGAACCCAAAGCAGATGAAAGTATTCTTCTTGGTTATTCTTCCAAAAGTAAAGGATATAAATGTTATAATAAAAGACTTGGGAAAATTGTTGAAAGCATTGATGTTGTAGTTGATAAAGCATGCAAAAATCCAAAACAAATAAAAATAGAAGATTATGACAATAAAGAAGATGGGGATTATTTTACCACATCAAATCAAAATGATATTGAAGAAGAAAGCAATGAAGCACCAGAATAAGAGATAATGGCAGAAGAAAAGACTCTGTCTAGGTATGTTCAGAAAAATCATCCACCAACTCAAATTTTAGGGGAAAAAGAGGCACGTGTACAGACAAGAAGAACCATTATAGGGACCTCAAGCTATATAGCATTACTATCCTCCACTGAACCTCAAAATGTAAATGAGGCATGCAAAGATGAATTTTGGGTCAAGGCCATGGATGAAGAACTCGAGCAAATTGAAAAGAATGATACTTGGGAATTAGTTCCTAGACTTCATGATAAAAATATTATAGGAACTAAATGGATATTCAAAAACAAGCTGAATGAAAATGGAGAAGTCATTAGAAACAAGGCCAGACTTGTTTGTAAAGGGTATTCTCAACAATAAGGTATATATTTTGAAGAAACTTTTGCACCTGTTGATAGACTTGAAGCCATAAGGATGTTTCTTTCTCTTTCTAGCTTTCAAAAATTCAAAGTATACCAAATGGATGTAAAATCATCTTTCCTTAATGGATATTTAGAAGAAGAAGTGTCTATTGAACAACCAGAAGGATTCATTCTTGAAAATGATGCAAAACTTGTATGTAGACTCAAAAAGGCTCTTTATGGTCTGAAACAAGCTCCAAGGGCCTCGTATTACCGCCTTGACAAATATCTACACCAACAAGGTTTTACAAAAGGTTCAGTAGATAGAAATCTATATACAAAGATTGAAACTGATAAATTGCTAATTATTATTGTTTATGTTGATGATATGATTTTTAGTAGCAATGAATAATCCATGAGTCAAAATTTTGCTTCAGTAATGCAACAAGAATTTGAAATGTCCTTGCTTGGTGAACTTACCTATTTTCTTGGTCTACAAGCTCAACAGAATAAAGATGGTATTTTTATTTCACAAACCAATTATCTCAAATAGATCTTGAAAAGGTACGAAATGGAATATTCTAAACATATATGTACCCCAATGGTAACAGGATGTAGTCTCATCTCAAATGATGAATCAACAACAGTACATTAACCAACTTATAGATCCATGATTAACAGTCTACTTTATCTAAGTGGTACCCGACCTGACATCATGCATGCAGTAGGAATAGTTGGAAGATTCCAAGCAAATCCAAAGGAATCATACCTTCAGGTAGTCAAAATAATTTTCAAATATATTCAAGGAACTCAGGACTTTGGTTTATGGTATCCTAGAGATGCAAATTTTAGTCTTCATGCATATACAGATGTAGATTGGGCAGGAAGTGTTGATGATAGAAAAAACACTAGTGGTGGTGCATTCTATATGGGTTCGAGGTTAGTGTCTTAGTTCAGCAAGAAACAAAGTTCAATTGCTTTATCAATAGCTAAAGCAGAATATGTGGATGCTACATTTTGTTGAACATAACTACTTTGGATGATGCAAACTTTGCAAGACATTCAGATCACATGTACTCCACCCATCTCCATTCTATGTGATAATACAAGTGCCATCAATATTTCAAAGAATCCAGTAAGGCACTCCAAGGCCAAGCACATACCCATCAAGTACCATTTTCCATGAGAACAAGTGCTTGAGCAAAAGTTCAAATTGGATTATGTTCCCTCCAAAGAACATGTTTCTGATATATTCACTAAACCACTACCCAGAGAAACATTTGGATATCTCAGACAAAACCTGGCAGTAGTTGGTGCATCATCCTACTGTTAAAATCCATTTTTTCAGAAAATGGTTATTATATGTGGGTTTCATGAAGTATAGTCATGTATAGACACGGGTTTTTGTGGGTGAAGGACCGTATATGTTTTTTAGTCAAGAAAAACTGTGGGGCAAATTTTGATATGGGTGCTTTTTCTATTGTTGATGATTTCAATCTATCAATATGCTTTGTTCATTAATTTTTGTCTGAGTAACAAATATGCCTTGATCATTGACTTGTTAACAATGCACAACTAGCATAGGTTCAGGGGGATCATTAGCCTTCACATGCATTCTGCATTGTTGGCATTACGGTTGTTGAGTCTAGCTATGGCTTCAGATATTTATACCATTTGTTGTTTAATTCATGGACTCTACATGTGCTTAGGGGGAGCATGAACAGTTTCAGTACATCTTAGCATGTACAAAGGGGAGCTCAATCGGAGAATTCGGTATGTACTCAGGGGGAGCATGGACAACATAATGTATGTCAAAGGGGGAGAATATCTTGGTCCACCCTTTTCCCTTGATGTCAAAGGGGGAGAGTGTATTGGTGTTATTTTTGCCATCAAGTCCAAAGGGGGAGATTGTTGGCATTATGATACATGTGTTGTCCTTGATGGTAATTCTCTCAGATGACAATTCATAGTGCAATAGGTTAACAACAAAGGATTACATACTAGACTTCAAAGAATGAAGAAAGAGAGGTATACATTGGTTCACTTTGCCCAAGAAGCATATACACACAGGTTAATAGAACAAAAGAAGCGTATAATGTATACACGCAGTTTCATAGGAGGAAAAGTGCGCACATGTTGGAAACCAAGTATTTGATCCAAGGTATTTGGTTTGAGGTATTTGGTCCAAGGTATTGGCCCTAGGTATTTGGTCCAAGGTATTGATCCTAAGTGGTTTTGGTCCAAGGTACTGAGAAAGGCCTAAGAGTATATACGGAGGATAAGATCATTAGGTCAAGTGGGCAAGCAATAATATTATAAGAAATACTTCTATCTGAAGTATATTTTATGTTGCAAGGTTATTTTTGGGACTAGATCTGAAATATTCATGCACACCTTGAGTTCAATTTTGGATCAAAAATTATGAGACTTGAAATGACTTATTCCTGAATGGTCTGATATTGGGTGAGACTAGATCTGATGTTTTGCACCTATTCTATTCATTATCTATCATGATCTAGGTTTTTCTGAAGTCTGGAATTGCAACAAAGTTCTAAGTCAATATTTTCAAATCTATACATAGGTTCATCTCAGCCAAAGAGAATATACACGCAGGTTCTGTTCTTTCAAGTAGCGTATACAAAAGAAAATATTATTTTCATATCTGATTGATCTATTTAATAAAATTATGTTATTTGACTGTTGCCTGTCAATGAAGTCTTGTTAGATCTGAATGTAAAATTGAATGCATAAGGAGGCTGGAATTTGATTGATTTATTGTATAAGTGAGAAGAAGTGATCCCTGTCCCCGCCTATGTAAAGCTCTGAAAGTTGACAGCATATATTCAGAATATTGATAGTTGGTACAAACTTGATTCTAAAGTTTATGTTTGCAGTAGTTTTGAAGGTATACATGGGTTCAATTACCGGAGGTAGCATGTACACGTAGTTTGGGTGCAACCAAGTAACATATACACCCTAATGCATGATTTTTGAGGTTACAGTTGGTTTTCAATGATGATGCAGGGTTTTGGGTTCAACATAGCGTTCTAGTGTCAGTGATCTGATTGTTTAGATTATCTAAATATTGGTTGATGTAGTTTAAGTTTAAAAGTTATGATGGGTCTAGTGTGAAAATTTGACGAGACGTGGCCTTCAGATTGTGGTGTTGTGATCCAAGAGTATCCAGTTTGAAAATTAATGAAACATGGTCCCTGGTGGAAGAGTGGAGTTTTCTATAGGCTGGCACCTATGTACTAGTATATATATTGGCTAGTACAAGAGATAGGGGGTTGTAGCTCCCTTCCAGTAGAAGCTAGAGAATGAGAGAAGATTGTAACCTTCTCCAGGTAGAAGCTTAGGTATTGGTACGAGTCTGCACTAGTACAATATTGTAAACATATTTTATTATTATTAAAAGAAGACAGAGACGACAACAACAGGTGGCTTTTACCCACATTGGGTTTCCACCTTACATATTGGTGTTCATGTGTGTTGCTTATGTGTGATGCTTTATTCTGGTTTTACTGCACTATCTAATAAACCTCTGATATATTGCTTTAAGATCAACACAAGATAAATTGTATAAATCACAAGTCCTTTGAATATACGATGGTTTCCTTAATCACAATCATGTGTACATGCTAGTTCACTTCACCGAATTAGCATATATAAATTTGTTTGGGAACTAAAATTGTTGATATGATAATACTGATTCACCCCCCTCTCAGTATTATTTCTAACACACACACACACACACACACACATAGATATATGGGGTTGCAACCTCCATGGGCTCAACCGTGGGGTTGTGGGCCCAAAATATTATTTATACCAAAAGAATGTTACATTGTACTACACCGTGTGGTTTTTCATAGAGGTCGGATCTTTGTCATTTGAAGGCCAAGTTTTAGAATATTTGTGGTGTAAAATTCATTCTTTTACACCTTTTTAAGAGTAGAAAGAGGGATAGGGTTTTGTGAGAGTTTCTCTGGGTCAATATACAACATTATAAGTTATGTGGTTGTGAAAGGAAGTTGAGCTCCTTAGTATTTTAGAGTGTGTTATAATCGTGTTTATGGTATTACACCATTTTTATGCCCTTTTGGAGATTTAAGAAAGGAGATATTTGTGTAAGGAGTTCTCTAAGGCTTTGTAAAGTTGTAAAATAGAGAGACAAATTTAGAGATTGGGGATTTGATGTAATTTGAGTCATTTTTCATAATAATTGAAGAGGCCACTCCATTGGAAGCAGACCCAGAGTTGTATCCCACATTGTGTAAACTCTATTATCAATTTCATTGTGTTCCTTTTGTTTATATAAGTTTTTTTTTTTTTATATTCGTAGCGTAATATTCCAAACTTAAATAAACGGTGATATGCAAAGAAAAAACAATTTACAACACATAAATTTTAAACAATTAGCAAATGCTCATAAAAACTCTAGAAGTAAGAACCAACTGAGCCATTTTATTAATCAATGGAGCAAGTACAATAGTAGGGATGAATGCACCTGGGCTTGCCTCAATGGCAAGCATGATAGAACCCAGGTGATAAACAATGATCTAAAATGATGGAAATTACTACTTCTCTAATGCTTTGCGCTACCCAAAAAACTGCACTACTAGTTCGAAAGGGATTGCAAGAAACTCCACCTTCGGTGCTCAGAAAATGTTGCAAACTTAACCTCACGCTTCTTGACCGAAACCCACAAAAACCTAGAAATGGTTTGTCCTATCTCCAAGCTAAAGCCAAACCCACAAAATGGTGAAAATTCCTCAGCTAACTAACAATTCGCCATGCTCTAAGAATTTGTATTTCGGGCCTGAATATCATCCCAAAAGTTCTGAAATTTCAATTACGAACTCCTCCTAGAAAACCCAGAAAAACCCATAAATGGTTTGGATGGATTTCAAGCTTCAAAAATCAACCACTAAGATGTCTTACACCCTCCAAAATTGTTTAAGTACACAATGTAGACATATACCAACAAAATCCTCCTCCAATGCTCTAGAAAATTAGCAATCACCTCCACTAGTGTTTCCCTTATCTCTCCCAAAAATAATCAGCCTCAATAGATGAGACTCGACCTGCCACATGTGAAAAATATTCTCCCTCTACGCTGGTCCAGGAAATAAGAAAACCCCACTGAATAGAAGCTCTCTCTCTTAGCTCAATAACTCATCCAAAATGAAACAAAGCACCCAATCCTCCCTTCTAAATTTTCTACTAGCCAAAGCTCCTCTAAGAGATGTCGAAATCACAACTCGACCTCTCCTCAATGTGTCCTCCAGGAATACGCACCACCTGGAGGAACTGGATACAACTACTGGAAATCACAATGAAAACCTGCTCCGAAAGAATGTATATGAACATCTCTAGGGTGGAATTCAGAGTCCCCCGAAGAAAGGGTGAGATCTCCACTTGAATAAATCTTATTAAACAACAAGTGACTTAGCTAAGTAGCTTGATCAACCAAAGAGAAATTGGATATGCCAAAGATGAATGAAAAGAGGAGAGTTTCCTTCCTTATATAGATTTCATGGAGCACTTTTCCCTCCAATTTTTCCTCCATCATGGGCCCTCACTTAACCACCTCCATGCAAATCGAACTAGGGAGTGTATATTTCCCTAGTGTGGGTATCCCCCATGTGTAATTTAACCATAACGAAAATAACGTTTCCCTAGTCTAATCTCCTAATAAAATCGAATTAGCCCCACTGTCTCCAAAATTGGCCCCAAAATGCAATAATTAGTATTATTCCAAATTAATTTAGGAAGGGGCATAACAATCCTCCCCTCCCAAATGTTGCTTCTCCCCAAGCAACTTTAATGTTGGATTCTCAAGTATGTGCTTACCCTCCCAAGTAGAATCCTCATTCAACAAGCTTCTCCAATGCATCAAAAATTGCTTGTCCTCAAGTAGTGCCTGAACAAGTTCCCTCTCCAACCGTGGATCCCCATTGTTGTTACAAACCTCACTAGGGTTCCAAATATGTTATTGGATTGTCACTGATTGTTGTACTATTATAGAGAAGGAGTCTCATGATACTAGGATCCCAAGCTAACGTGAGCAACGTGGAGCACCTCTTGCTCCACTCATTATCCTACAAAATAGGGGCATTAGAACCACTTTGTCTACTACCAATATGTAGAGCATCATGACGATGTAAAACTCCATCCAAACCCTAACGAAAATACTGTACCAAATAGTATACCCCATGCACTGTGATTGTTGGCCCTTGTAGATACAAATCAATCCCCTTGCTAATGAAGGCTCTCCTACATGAGCTCCTCCTAAAATCCTCTTATTGGCCATCCTACCATGCTAATGAAGCCTCCCATGCCATCAACGAATTACAAAAAACTGGTGGAAAATCTAGATGACCCTCTCCTATAGAGACCAACTCACCCCTATGGGTAGTTGAGTCACTAAGTACTGTGATGCTAGGGCCCCCTACCCATTGTAGCAAGAAACTATCCTGTTGATCTCATGACACCCTACGGATCACTAATTGTCTAGAATGCTCATACCATAGCCCCCTCTCACATAACTATCGACCACAATCTATGTAATGATTGAGGCTAGGCCCAACCTACCAAAGTGCCTCAATAGTGCCAACACCTATCATCCCATGGTTGTCCCCAATGCCGAGAAATAATATGCCTCGCCCTATGGTTAGGGCATTGGTGACTCCCCATTTTTTTGCATGTGAATGAATCAGTTTGTCTATTATTCTAACCAAGGTCACTAAGGAGTGGAATATCCCACCAATCAACTGGATCCCTAGATCCCATTACCATACTAGAGGTCTACAACCTAAAATAATCTCTATCTATTGTTGTGTTATGTTGCTATCTGTTTGGACCCCTATGTGCCCAGTCTCTATCTCCTGTAGGTATCCAATCGGTAGACACTAAAGATCAAGATATCTTTTCGTGAATATCTAGATGCTTTGTGTCTACCAAATCACGTGGCAATATCTGTTACCCAAGCTCCTGATGATGTGCCTGGGTACTACTAGAAGCCTAGGCATCATCCTACCAACAATCATTGTTGTCCTCTACACCTCATACTCACGTAATGCCTTGAGTTATCAAACTGAAAAAGCACCATGTAACTCGTTCTCAGTCACCTTCCCAAGTGTGAGCCTAGGGTAGAACATATGCTACCTTGACAATCAACCATGCCATCCCTAATCCTGTATTCATCAACTCGTGCACCTACCAAGTGTCTTAACTAGAGAGCTCCTTTCATCTCATGACATGAGGTGTCTCATCCAACTACCTAGGGTGAACCTCCTAAGCCCCGTTGCCTAAATGGAGAGTATCAAGGGGCAACAAAAAAATAATTTGCAACCGTGAACAACACTAGATGAGGATGGGTATGATCAAGAGTCCACTGAAACACTCAAGAGTGATCCTATGGATGACCTCCTCTCTATTTTGGATCTGCAGATAAACCCCTTGAATCCCTGTCTCCACTAAACATGGTGTCCCCATATGATCAACGGTGTCCTCATCGATCTTAGGTGGGCTGCATCAAATGGTACAAGTAGTGCCCCTGTCTATAATTCTCCTGAGAGGCAATTCTCCAAGCACCTGTTACGCCACATTATCTGCCATTACATACCACCCAGTATGGCCACACTTCCTGACATGCCACTGCATGTCACAACTTGTCTCGGTACACCACTAGATACTCCTAGATATGAATATAATATCTTGCACCATCATGTCTCCCACCTATGTCATTGGACCTATCACTCCCTACATGTACTTAATGCGATGCGAGGCACTTCCACTCCACAACACAATCCAACATAGTATGACACACCCCCATGCATCTCCATGCCCATATGTAGACCATTTCTCCATGCTAGATGCTCCTACCCATCCCTAGGTGTGATGGCCTAAAGTTGTGTCCATATGCATTAGCCTACACCTGGCTTGTGTCATCAACTCCACAATCGTATCACCATACACTCTGATGAGTCGATCTCCCCTCCAAATCCTCCTTAAGAGACCTAAGAAGTGAGTCTCCCTAGGTACCAGTGACGATGCCACCATTGCTTTGCTCCTCCATGTCCTCTGTGCCCTACACAAATGTGAAGAATCTCTAGATCCATACAAGGAACTGTCTCGTGGCCTATCAGTACCACCTCCTTTGACAAACTCATGCCAAAGTATGATGATCATCGTGTGATCCCATGCAAAACTTTCATAACAAGACAACCCAAGGAATCTGCCCACAAACTAGTTGGCCACTGGTGCTGGTCAAAAAACCCCTATTGAATGTGTGTGCTCAACTCCTAGACTAACTACACCACCACGGTTGCAGTCAACTGACATATCTAGGGAATGATAAGTAGTCCTACCTAGATCCCAATGCCAGTCAGGGCTTTCGATATACCTAATGCATGACAGCTCTTGTTGAGCTTCATGTCAGTCCATTAGCATCTCCATAGCCCACTGCATCGGGTACCAACTCAAAATCTCTCACAATCCAACCCCAAGAGAGGGATTGAATGTACAGACTATCATACATAGGACAAGCCCTCCATCTAGTAAATGTTTCACCCTACGCCGCTAATGTCACCTCATCTCAACGGCTCGGTCAACACATGAAATATGTTGAAGTGGGTCTTCCTCTCTCTCTCCAATGTGAGAGGAAAACTATTGATGCTCCAAGCCCCATATATGTATATCTGAAGAGGGCTGCTCTGATGCTCTAAATTTGCACTCTAATGGTACCATTATGGAATCCAAATGTTCCCCAAAATGAGTTAGTTTGGTTGTTGACTCGAAAAAAACCACTCTCATTCCCTCCAACTCCTCATTTTTTTGTAGAATGGCCTCTTGTATTGTGGTGACCTTCTCTCTCAATGCTAGAAGGCCGACCCGAAACTGATGAAACTACCATGGGTATCTATCACTTGCAGACTCAGTCATAACTCTTGATAACTTAACAACTATCAACATCTCATCAATGGTTGGTTCCTCCTTAACATATGGCTCTATGTGGGTAGGCTCTATTTTCTCCACCAAGGTGTTAATTAGGGCTATCAAAGAGGTCTCTAATAAAGGTGACTCCTGCGTCACACTAGGTATATCGATGTGCTCCTCACCATCCTGTGGGATCTTAGCATCATGCTCAACCTCCTCCTCAAGCTCTTGATATCTAAATATAGGTCTCTCCTAGTAAAAGCACCCCCTAGTCTCACCCTGTAACTTTCCCGATCCTGCCTGCTCCTTTTGAGGAGATCTAGTGCCCTGATTTTGTCGTCTTTCCCCACATGATGTAGATGGTTGTGCCCCCATGGCCTACTCACCTCTAACATCTCCATTGTAAGGCTGAGGATGGGTTTGGTCTGTCACCCTCCTCAACTATGCTAACCTCTCATTTTCCTAAGGAATTCTACCCCAAAATTTCTGCATATTGGATTTCCCTTGAGCCATGGGTTTATGTCCAGTTTCATGCATCATTGTGCACTCATACCGAAAGCTTCCATGATATTTTGGCTGGTTTCCCACAGCTGGGATAAGATCATGCTCTAATACCACTGTAATTTTCCAAAACTTAAATAAATAGTGATATGAAAAGCAAAAACAATTTACAACACAGAAATTTTAAACAATCAATAAATGCTCATAAAAACTCCATAAGTAAGAACTAGCTGAGCCATTTTATTAATCAATGGAGAAAGTGAAATAGTATGGCTGAATGCACGTGGACTTTCCTTAATGGAAAGCATGACAAAAACTAGGTGATAATACAATGATCTCAAATGTTGGAAATGACTACTCCTGTAATGCTCTACACTGCGTAGAAAACTGCACTACTGGCTAGAAAGGGATTGCAAGAAACTCCACCTCTAGTGCTAAGAAAATGCTGCAAATTTAACTGCAAGCTCCTTGACCAAAACCCACAAAACCTAGAAATGGTTTGGCCTGTCTCCAAGCCAAATTTGAACCCAAAAAATGGTGCAAATTCCCCAGCTAACTAGCAATTTTTCCTGTTATAATAATTACGATACTAGGCCCAAATATCATCTCAAAAAATATGAAATTTTAACTATGGACTACTCTCAGAAAACCCAAAAAAACCCAAAAATTGTTTGATTTTGACTATTCAAAATCAACCCCAAGAAGCCCTACACCCTCTAAAACTACTAAAGCACACAAGCTAGAAATATACCAACAAAATCCTCCTCTAATGCTTTAGAAAATCAACAATCACCTCCACTAGTGTTTCTCTTATCTCTCCTGACAACGATCAACCTCAATAGCTGAGACTCCACCTCCCACATGTGCACAATATTCTCCCTCTACGCTGGCCTAGGAAGTGCAAAAACCCCACTAAATAGAAGCTTTCTCTCTCAGCTAAAAAATTCGTCCAAAATGTAGAAAAACACCTACGCCTCCCTTCTAAAATTTCTAGGGTGGCACTTGAAGTCCCCTAAAGAAATGGTGATATCTTCCCTAGAATAACTCTTTCTAAACAACAAGTGACTCGGCTAAGCATCTTGAGAAACCAAAGAGAAATTAGATATGCCAAAGATGAATGAAATGAGGAGAGTTTCCTTCCTTATATAGAGTTTTTGGAGCACTTTCCCCCCAATTTTACCTCCATCATGGGCCCTCACTTAACGACCTCCATGCAAAACTTAACCACCTCGAAGAAAATCAAACTAGGGAGTGTGTATTTTCCTAGTGTGGGTAGTCCCTAGGTGTAATTTAACCACAACAAAAATAACTTTTCCCTAGTCTAATCTCCTAATAAAATTGAATGGGCCCCACTATCTCCAAAATTGGTACCAAAATGAAATAAATATTTTTGTTCCAAATTAATTTAGGAGGGGACATGACACATAGCTTTTAAAGGTTTATTATGAAGTTTGGTATTTCAAATTTTGTTTAAAGAAAAAAAATCACAAGATCACAATAAAATATCCTGAACATGGATAGTGCCATATGTATGAGTAATACGGATTAACATAGCATCCTCTCATACCATGGTGGTGAAAATGGTAGTTCAACTTGTGAGATGCATATTTTTTTTAACGTGAACTCTGATTGACTTGATACTTATTCTGTTGGAAGGGTATCTAGGTGCATATCATTCTCAAAGGGCCCTCACTCAAGAAAGGAAAAATTTGACCTGAATAAATACCATTTGATTCCTTAAAATGGATGTGGAAGGTTTCTGACCTTAATTTTCGAAATTGGGACTTATTGTTATAGTTACTACGCAAAGTAATTCCTCCATTTTTTCAC
Organism: Pinus taeda; assembly: GCA_000404065.3. Lineage (NCBI taxonomy): Eukaryota > Viridiplantae > Streptophyta > Pinopsida > Pinales > Pinaceae > Pinus > Pinus taeda. Next base: position 327,590 of record APFE031713869.1, read on the forward strand.
TTTGAAAGAATTGAGATAGATGAAAAATAATACAGTCATCCATTCTATACTTAAGTACACAGTACATAGAAATTATATAACTACCTATAAGTCTTCACTTTATGAATCTATAGCATAGGTTGTGTATTTGTGGGATATTAAGAACACTCCTAATTTCACTAGATATTAATAAGTTCCTTCTTACATCCTTTTGTTTAACTCCCCACCCAATACATATTTATAATACAAAAGAACTTTATTTTTAATAGATGTCCCTTTTATAACCCCTAATACCAATAAAACCCATGTAGTTTTCATCCTTTCATCCTCTCAGCACCCCCACAAAGACCTACATTATATAGGCTTTATTTTTCAAAATGTTCAAACTTTCTTTATGAATGAATGTGATAATATATTGTTTACCAAGGTGAAGTTTTCATTAATCAATGTAAGCCAATTCCATGCTTTTATAAATAAAGTGTGGATTTTTCACTCTCACTTGAAAGATATCGGTGGTGATGTAGGCATGGAAAAATTTAGGGGCTAATGTTCGCCCAGTGGGCTAATTTTCCATGATTTTTCCAAAAAACGATTCGCTAATTTTCAATTTTTATAAAAGATGATTCGCCCAAATTTTAGAATATAAAATTATTTTACCTTAAAAATCGCCAACATTATATAGTGGCTATATGATAAATCATTATAAATTTGAACAATTTTACAAATATATCATTGAAAAATTTATAGTTTGCATATCAGGGATTAGTGAGATTCGCCAATGTTAATAAAATTCAAGAAAATTTTCCATCCTTAGAATTTTCCTTGGATGTAGGTCAATTCCATGCAATTACAAAGGTGAAATTTTCATTTGTCATTTTAAACCCCATAGAGATGGATGGTGAAAGGGTTAAGGTATATGGTTAACAATAAAAAGCTCCAAAAAATATTGAGATGGAAAAAATTATGCTTACTTATTTTATATATATTGGTTCAAACATCATAATTACTTTGGTGAGGTCATTTGGGTAGTGATTAATGACCCACTCATTGTTATTTGGGAGGGAATACCTTTTAGTGAATCAAAGATTCTCCTATTATAATCGAACTACCTTAAGAAAAAAATTTATTGTATACAAGAAATTCATTTGAAATTAAACATAATACCACTTAAGGCATACTTTAAATTAAACTTAATACCTCTTAAAGCCCCAAAAAATTCAAGTATAACTTTCACAATCCACTTACAAAAGTAAAACAATATACCTAAAACTTTATAAATATATAATTCCAAATTGCATTTGAAAAAGTACAAAATTCAATGCCAAAAAGAAAATGAGGCACAAAAATAAGGCCATATGTATATAAATCCAAATGAAAATTTGTAAGTCCAAATGTAAATAAATGCAAATGAAATTTTGTAAGTCCAAATGTATATAACTCCAAATGAAACCTAGAAAAGTACAAAAAATCAAGAATATATCAAAATCTTTACTATAGCTTGATACCTCTTAAAGCGCCCAAAAATTCAAGGAGTGTGACATTGGCAATCCACTTACAAAAGTAAACCAATATACATAAAAGTTTATAAATATTCCATTCCAATTTTTATTTGAAAAAATAAAAAAATTCAATGCTAGAAATAAAACCAAGCACAAAAGTAAGCCCATATCTATACAAAGTCCAAAAGAAATTTTATAAGCCCATATGTATACTAGCATTTTCACTAAGAGGTGTAAAGCAACACCGATAGGAGAAGTGGGTGATATGGAAGTAAGTAAAAGAAACATTTTAGTAAAGTGCTACATATGTGTTGTACGACTCAACAACCACCCATTATAGTTAATAATAAAATTAATAAAGAATAAGGATCATTTTAAAATTTAGGCTATAATCTAAAAATTCGTAATAAGATAAGGAATTGTTAGTTTTAAGATCCCAAGAAAACTTAATTAAAAAGAGAGATATATTTTAGGTATAACTTTAAAGCCTCGACGCAAAGGTATTATATCAGAACATCCTAAAAAGTCCTTTTAAGAAAATTGACGATTAAAACCTTTCCCAAATAAATTGAAAGGTTTACAGACCTATTTTTTGGGCACAACCATAATTAATTCCACCTCTACTAGACGCATTTGTCATGTATTTTTATGTTATCCCAAATCGTTGAATCACGGTTATCAGATTTTTTTATATGGTATGTCTCAAAAAACTTTGATACCATTATACACCCAACCTCCAATGGCCCACATCATACCATCTCAAATATGCTCTGATCCGATATAGTTGGTTCAGCCCCTAGGGCCGATATATAATTTAAATATGCTCTGATCCATATCGCATCTATTCATTATATTGATATTTTTAATAATTTTGAAAGTTGTAAACTTTGATAGTCTAGATCCGATTTGGAATTTAATTATGATTTACAATATGATTGGGTCCATTGCCATTTATCGGTATTTTTATGATGAAGATTAAAAAAAACTCCAATATCCATTTAACAAGCGAATCCGATAAGAAATCTAATTGCCATGTATCTGAACAAGTCCTTCTCACATAATTACCGCATGAAATGATAAGCCAGGTGTGGGTTGAACGAAGCGATGCAGTCTTGAAATGGACCGCATATTTGGTCAGTTTTGATTTTGTTTCTACATGAAATAACAACATGCCAAGAATGTGTTTATGAAATGGAGAGATAAGTTCCCAAAGTATTATGACAAATCAAGCTGTTTTTTTTTCTTTAGTATAAAAGTGTGTAGAAGTTCTATAGTAAATGAGATGTGCGCAAACTAAGAGCTTCATTGCATTGTATATTAATTTATTTGGAAAAATCAATATTGATATATTAATTAACAAATATTTGAGAACATGTAGTAGCTGGAAGGACTTATTAATCAAGAAAATTTTAGGACAGATAGCAACAACGAGGGTATAGAAAGCCTTAATTGTTTAAATGAATTAAGTGATATAGAAAATAATTTAGACTAAGGAAAGTTTGACAAGAGAAATTATTATTTTAAATAGTATCGAGTCCATGCAATATACCAAAACATAGATAAATACATAGAGCATGCCATTGAAATGAATGCCGGGCATGCCTCTTTTCTAAATCAAATATAGGCGTTCACATTTCATGGGAAAGTATCTCTGTGACAGCTACATAGTTATTTTACTTGTCTGATTTATATTATTTTATGGATATTTATTTACAATTTTTTTTTAAAGATGGTTCCTATGTAATTAGATAGTTTTGGTTGCAGCTGCTAGTTAAGAGACAAGCCAAAAATGTTATTGGGTTTCCACATTCTATCGGCAAGTATGATCTAAGGCGTGTTATGATGGAATAGTCAGGTCTGCAACACGTTTCACAATCAAAGGTTTCAAAGTGACAAGGATTCAAAAGTGGTGATATGGAAGATGCAATATTACATCAAAGTTGTTGTAATAAAGGAAATAGGTCTGTAAGACATATCACAATCACAAATTGGTGGATCTAAGGGGAGGTCTCATGCCAAAATCTTTGATTAATAGCAGATGCGATTTTATATTAAATATGTTCTTGTAAAATTAATCAGGTCCAGTGGTAAACTATATCACAAGTTTTAGTAGGACAAGCACATGATTTCTCAGATAAAAATCTTCAATAAAGTTGAAGTGTATCAAAGCCCATGTGGATCCATTTTGTGCCAATTAATGGTGAAATGTAGTGAAATTATGGTTTTCGATATTCTAAATTATTTCATTAATATTAACAATTGTCGTAGATTTGGCTCATTAAAGTTTTGGATTCATCCATAATTTGACATTTTCTCTCATTTATTCGATGTAAGTGTAGTCGCTAGCCAGTCTTTGTGTTTTCTCCTCATAGGCTAGTCCCGATAAACAAAATTCAGTAAGAAATTTAATAGAAAACTTTTTGTTTGCACTATTGCAATTGTAAATAAGTCTTAATAGAAAGAAGAAACATTGCGATTCTACATATGAGTAGAGTGAATGTGTATCGTGTGCTATTATCTGTATGTTGATGCTATGTTTATGAGTTCAATTAATGGTTTATTTCAAATTTGCCATATATGTTCTTGGATGTGATTGGACCATTTTCATAGTTGATGTGTTTTAATCGAAATCTTTTAAGTATATAGATGAAAAATGGTATCATATATATGAAATTCTTTATATCAACTAATGTAATTAACTATTTAATTAAAGAAATGATCATTACTCGTTTTATATTCATGAATGGTTTGATGGTCTATATTATAATTCTATAAGTGAAAATATCTGTAAGTCACTTATATTAATGATACATTGTCCTTGGATAGATATTACAAGGCTTTGTTTATATTTATTTTTTTATTTTTATATAAATTCATTAGTTCTAAATTCATATATCCTTCACTCATCCAAGACCATTGTAGTCTCTGATATCATTGAGTATAATATTGTGGAATACATGAAGAAGGTTAAGGGAAGCATTTCTTTCTATGAGGTTAGTAAATTGAAACAACAACATAAACTGTTATTTAAAGAGTTTAATGCAGTTTCCACATCTCCTTTTCATTTCTTAATTCCTTGAAAGGATACAATTTTAAGAAATTGATATTAACAATTTGAATATTTAATCTTTCATTTGGTTCCCATTTCTACTACATATAGTTAATTTAAATTTAAGTTTGAAGTGAAAAATTACACATGAAGAAACTAGATGCAAAAAAAGGGAATATTTGGGAAATAATGTAGCTTAAATTAGAATTAGAATTAGATGTAGAATTGTACAAATATATAGAGAATTTTGTTGTTGTAGATAATTAACATTCAACAAGGATGTTGATGGTAATTAACTTATTTTTATAACTTTATTGGATCGTAATCCGGATGCAATATTATTTGGAATCAATTGCAAACCCATATTTGGTCCATGTATTGGAGCTCTAAAAAAATCGAAGGTCTTGTCATATTGATATTGAAGTTCTAAGAAAATCAAAGATAATAGGCAACACTATACTGGTAATCAGAGGTTTGGAGGGGCGGGACATTACCAAAACATTGATATGCAGTTTCTCTGATATGATTTCATTATATAAGATGTGCATTATATATTTTTTGTGAACTTTGATTAAAAGGTTTTCAACGTCTCAATTAAATAGTACAACAATGTGTTATTACTCAAAGGGCCCATTTAATTTTGGTTCAATATAAAAGGGTTAAAGTCGGACAACAGTATAAGTTCTCAACTTGGGGGCTATTTGTTTCATGTATTCTAGTTAATGAGTAATAAAGAGAAAATATAAAAATAATATTTAAGTCATATTGAAAAATAAAACAAGACAACATAAGGAAAAAAGGAATAACAAATGATCCAAAATCTAGTTGCAAATACATAGTGGTGCCCATTAATATTATGATAATAATATAGTCAAAATGGGGGTGTTGTATTTTTCACCACAATAGTTTGTAAAGATTGTTCATAGTAGCTTTTAAGTCCTTTTGTTGTCTAGAAAAATGGCTTCCAACTTCCGTGGTAAGTTACTGCTTGGAGAGCTGAAAAGAGATTTTCTAGCAAGTGACAACAAATTTGGTTTTTGCTTCTTCCTTTCAAGAATTTTAACTAAGTTTCCCAGTAACTATTTGTAAAATAAAGCAACTATTATGAAATTGAATCAAAAGTGTTCCTACTCAAATGAAATTAGAAGGGGCTAGATGGAGTAATTACATTGTATGTGGCTGTAAATACTTTGATACTAGCATGGATTCCTCTTGTTTCCTACATTTTATGTAAGCATTTCCTTGCATGCAGGAGCAGTGGATGAAGGAAAATGGTAGATAGATGCGAAGATTTGCCAAGGTGTGAACTCTGGAGATGGCAATGAATGTTAAGCCTTGTCAGTCTATGTTTCCATTGTCCATTGTCACCTTTGGTAATTTCATCCCTTGTGATTTATATATTGTCAAACCCTGTGCCATTTGAAGGGGAATTTTCCTATGGGAGCCTCATGTTATTGGGGGAATTGGAACATAATATGGGTTCAAGGCATCCCATGGTGGGCCTTTGTATTGGAAGAAGTAAAAAACAACAAATGATGGTAATTTATGGGGTTTTGATTGAGGTGCATAGAAAATGGAAAATACTTTTCCAAGTGGTCTGTTTACAAGACCTGCTTCAACCCATAAGTTACATGTGAGGAAAACCTGTTGTTCTGTTATCTCAAAATATGACCCTGGAAGGCTGCTGACCAAGAAGACCTTAAGTAACTATTTCAAACCTACTTTAGGCTGAGGCTTAGCCTCCCCAACCTGAGAGGGATCTCTCAAAGTATTAATGATCTCTGATTACGATTAATATGGCTAACTCTTATGAAAAAATATGAGTGGTGGAAACACAATTAGAAACTACCCATTGGGCTTATGGAGTCAACATCATTTCATTAAAACAATAGTATCAACCTTACATAGAAGTCAGGGAATTTAGCATTCAACACATTCAGAACATACCAAAAACATGTAGGACCACACAGTCTATGAATGTATACAGGAAGTTAGAGCACTATGAGTGAATTCTAAGTGATTACACATTCATACCACTGCAATATTAGGAAAAGAACAACACAACACATTCTGAACATCAAATCCCTCCTGAGTCCTGAGAAGTAAAGCCAAATATCAGAGCTTTTTTCAATAAATTTCCAACCCTTAATACATTATTTCTTCTCCCATATATAGAGTTCATGTAGATTCCTTCCTCCAACATGAGGTTAATTCTAATTCCTCCTAATTTGACACCTATTGACACTTCAAACTAACTATTTAATACAAAAGACAGCTAACCAAGAGTCCTAGAGACCTAATACAACTAGGAGTGTAACTCCTTATTATGATTACAACAACCTTATCTAAAAATTTAAAGCATTCTTTGAAACCTAAAACTCCATTAAGTCGAATTCGATGGTGCTCATAACCTTCCAGCTGGCCCTTGATGACTCATCCTTTTGTTGTTCCTAGAAACTAGGAGACTGTTCCTTTCTCTGTTCTCGATGAAAATAGGTCTTGGGACAGAGCTCATATCTTCTCATAAAAAATGTATTTTGAAAAACTGAAGGAGGTTTTTGTGAACCAATCCATGCTAAAAAAACCTCTCTTGGTTTTTTTAAACACTACTCTAGCTGTCCAGAATCGATCTTTGAAGAAGACGTGTAAAACAAGAAATTTTGATTTTTGAAACACTGCACCTACAGCAGTTTCGTAGCGGAAGTTTAGTATTTCATTTCTCACAGATCATAATCAATTTGAAGAAAGTGGAAGAGGTTTTTGTACTTCAGTATCTTAGGAATGAAAACCTCTTTCACATTTCATATATGAGTTTTCAACTGCTTAGAACCTCTTCTATAAGTTGACTGGTAAAAACAAGAAGACAGTTTGACTGATAAGTTGACTGATAAAGTTTGAAGTTAAAAAATGTCTTTCCTCTACTTGTTTTGCTCTTGCTGAATGTTGACACTTTGTACATGATCCTTTGTAGAGATTCTACTTCAAAAAGATTTGCCTTTGTCTTTCAACATTGGTCCATGAAACCATAATGTGCAGCTACAGCAGTTTCGTAGCGCGCTATGAAACTGCTGTGTAATTTTAAAAACACAACTTTAGGTCAAAAATTCAACTCTCTTGATCTTTCCTTTGCTTGAAATGGCCTTTCCATCTGCCATGAAGTTGTTCAAACTTGCTGTGTGATTTCTTTTAGCTAACTTGCTCCTGGTTATTCATCTTTGTACCATTTCACCGGTGAATTGTTCTTGTATCTTTTCTTTCATCTAACCTTTCCCTCTTTTAGCCTGTTGTGGTGTGCCTTGAATTACTAATGGTCTTATGGGCTACTTTCTTTCCATATACACCTCCATGGAATTCCTGCAACGTGAATATTAAAGAAGTCCACACCATCTCGATTTCGATCACTGCCTCACTTGCAATGGATAAGGAAAGCTGCCTTGCTTGCAATAGATAAGGAAAGCTTCCTCGCTTGATCTTCAAAGAATTCAAATTGAACACTTGTCAATGTGCTCTTCATGCATGAACCCAAACTTAAATTGTAACTGTGAATACTTGCCTCTTTTTGAAACTTGCAACCTAAGCGTACCAAGACACCTAATGATTCTAATGATGATAATGAATGGCTGCATGTGATAGGCATGGTTCAAGGACTGACACATGGTGATGAAAAATTAACAAATTTTGATGGAAATGATAGTTAGACAAGATCTAGCACAGACCCCTGATTTCCTAGCGCAGCCAATATGAAATTAGGGTTTTGCACTGTGAAATCACCTAAATTATGTTGCGCTGTGAAAACACCTAAAGTATTTATGCGCTACGAAATCACCCAAAACATGTAACACATAATAATCTTTGAACAAAGCTGACACATGGAGATTGTGTGAGTTATGAGACCAGTGATGAATGTGAATGGATAGTTGACCTTTTGAGCATGCCACTAAGACTCCTAAGACTTAGACTCTAAGGCAAAAAAAAATTAAACCTAGATTGTTACCGAACCTTTACCATCAAACTGATGTAAACAATTTTAGAAATTGCTTCTTAAGTGATAACATGTTCATTGAAAACAATAAATTTTTCATCCAACTATTCATCATCTTCATGTGTACCAGTAGGATGGTGGTTCCTTTTCTCTATGTAGCATTGTGCAATTGGCATGTTAATTTTTTTGAGCATTTGTTTGTTATGCAATGCGACAACTAGGTTGGTTGGATATAGGTGGATTGCATTGTCAAATTCCTATTTCTCTTCATTTCACAAAAAGGAATTTGTCATTGACATGATAAGGTTCCAATATTCAATTGTTGGTGTTTCGTTTATGAGATTCATGAGAAATTGGCGGAATGCAATTTGAAGAGGGTCGACACCCCATTGACGAAATATTGTATTTAATGTGAGATTGCGTCAAAGGTGAGCCAAAGGGCATTATCACATGATGTATCAACATACATCGTGACGTCCTTCATAGGAGGTAGTTTCCCAAGATCACCAACAAGGATGATAGGTTGATTGTTGAAAGGGACATTCTGATAGGAAGGAAATACCTCCCTTAAACGATCGTCTATGAGTGAAAGAAGTTTAGGCCCGATAAATACCATTTCATCAATTCAAATGTATTTGATGTGAAAATGTTTTTCTTGGATTAGCAGAAGTGGTTGGCCATCAAGAGGATGCATTGAGACCAAAGGAATGCAAAGGGAAGGATGGATTGTAAGCACCTTTATGTTAAACGTTGCAACACTTATTGGAGTGAGTAGGAGCAATGTACTTGAATTGGGGGAACATTCAAAAAGAAATGTATCTCATAGGAAATAAATTAAATGAGACTTCCCCATGCCAATAGTACCTTGGATGATAATTCTAAGTGGAGGAATGGAGGTAGTCATCCTAAAGTGGATAAGGACAATGGTGAAATTAACTTGCTTGGTGAGTGATAGTGAGGTGAGCGAGCAGGAAATTGGAGTGGGGCTAGAATGGATTTTGGTGGATGAGAGACTAAAGTCTATAAAACGTATGGTTGTCCCTTACAAGGGGAAAGAGACGGTAGTATGGGATCAATTGCAGTTAGAGTCAAAGTCCCCATGTCGAACCATGTCAAGGTCATAAATTTTCATGTTGTTTCCAGGGTGTAGCTAAGAAAGGAATTTCCATTCGTCGATGTCTACGGATTCATGGGGGTTGGGCACATCATTAGTGGAGGTGGAGGTGTCACCAAAGATAGGGGAAGGGGGGGTTCAGGGGCTCGATGAACATGCCATGGAACATACGCATATATTCTTTGTTCCCAATGCAAAATGATTGATGCATCAGTGGAGCCAATGTCTGATGCGAGTGTCTGGAAAGGGAAGTATAGAAGTAGTTCACTACAGCATAAAGAAGCATAGGATGCATCAGTAGGAGAAGGGATCATTGAATAGAAAGGGAGGACATGAACAATATTGCAATAATTTATTTGCTTCCATTGGTTATGTTTTCACTGAGCAGAGAAGGAACATGAATGTGCAGCCTTAGGAAGAGTTAGTGTTTCAAGTGAAGGAGGTCTATTCATGTATGCTACAATGAAGGGTGGTGTTGCAAAGGGAAACCTATACCATGAGAAACATGTTGAAAATAAATTTGAGTAACATTGATGGAAACAAATGAGCAACTAGAAAGTGAAAGGGGGAGTTTTTGTAGCATGTGGCATGTTCCCTATGCGTCGATGTCCGTATCTGAAACTTTTTCCATTAAAATTTTCTGGACAAAACTAATAATAGGTTCTTGGGGCTGAATAGCTTGCAAGGCACATGACAACATTTTCTGATGACTTTCTAATTTTTTCTCTAGCGTTGCTGCATATTTCACGATGTAGTGGAGAATAGCATGCCAAAACAAAATGATTTGGAAATCAATGTTTTCTCTCCATATGGATAGCATGGTAGAGTTATGTACATTTAACTTGTCATCATTACGAGCTAGGACATATTTATTTTTTCCACTTTCATCAATCATCAAAGAAGAGGTGGCATTCAAACCCCATGGAACTCCATAGCGACAAACAAAAGTAAGACCGTTTTTGCTAAGACATGAAGAGGGTGGAATTTTGTACGTCATTGAGCACAATTAAGAAGATCCTCATAGTCCTGAAGGCAAGAGGATACAAGTATCAATGGCAAAGGGAGTTTGCATGGGTCATTCTCTATAGAGATGTGTACATAAGTGAATGTTGTTCAACAGGGAGAGGATTCCAAGCAGAAATGTGTTCAATGAAATACGACCTCGTTCTACACCGAGCCTTAGTCATCCCAATCAAGGTTTTCCATATCAGGTGCATTTTCCAGCCAAAGGAAACCATGTATGTGTACAAAGCCCCTATGTTTGCACTCATACATGTAGATATGAGAAAGGAAATTTTGTGAGGTGAGTGTACATATAGTAAAAAAACCAAAAAAAGAGATGGATTGTTAGGAAAAAAATTGCACGAGAAGTCCCTTGCATGGAAGCCTTTTTGCAAGACCTCTTTGAGGAAGATTGTGAATCAACAATGAATGTGTTGTGCTACAAGATGTGGATTGTTGATTATATTGTTGAATTTCCATTGAGAAAGATCTGATGAATCTGCAGGGTGGGGCGCGCAGCATGACCATGTGCATGTCATGCCATTTGGTATCAATGGCATTAAGGGTGAATAAGAAAGTAGGGCTACTATTTGCACAATAATTTTAGTGAGTTCACCTCTATGTTTGTTGTAGAATGAGCATGTCCATTTGAGGCCTAACCCGAAGCACATAATCTAGTCAGGAACTATGGAATCAAGCATGTCATCAAGGTGTGCATGAAGGTCTATAACGGTCATTAGAAAGCCCTCTTCAAGGTTTCTTTTCATGAATACAACAACAGTTTCTTGACTACGATGCCACAACATAAGATTGTACAAGTACTACCAGAATCTTGGATGCTCGACAAAGCAGTTATCATAGTATCTTATGAGGTGAACAACATATTCTTGGATTTCAACTTTTCTAAGATGTGGTTGACCAATAATGGAAACCCCTGTTAGGAAGAGTGTGGGGAACACCATAGTAAACATGCCTTCTTTGGTCTATTCATTGATAGAGGAGCGAGAAACAAAAGGCCACGGAAGTGAAGTAGTGGAATTAGGATGGGGAGAGTGCAGGTAGTTGGATATTTCTTCAAGCTCAGTATGGGAATTTGGGAGTGTTGATACAATAGAGGATGGTTGGAGGTTTGTTGGAGTGGGATGTGCAGGAATTTTATCGTCAAAAGTAGGGAAGGAAATTCATGGTTCATGAGAGGAGGGGGAATGCAACGGATGAGGGAAGACGTATCAGTAGGGTGATTCAGCAAGGAAAATATTGTAGCTTGGTCTAGATGGACATCCTTGTAGTAGGGATCATGGGCGAGTTTGTACTCTAAAGTGACAAGGACACATGTCTTGCTAATAATGAAATCTTATATTTTGTGGTTAGATCCATGTCTATTAACAATGATGATGCCCAATTCAGAAACCAAGCATGGTAAAATGTTGGTGATTGTAGTGATGCCTTGGGGGGAACAAACAGTATGATCAATGTATTTGTACTTTCCACCTCATGCATGGGTGACTACACGTGAGATGAGAAATTCCTTTATTTGTGTTAGAGAAGCAAGGAAAAATGGTTTGCTTCTAGGGTCCATGTTGTTTGATATCAAGAAGCGGTGGGTGGATTTTGTAGTTGCACACTGGGAAGAATAGAGGTGTTGTGGCCAGCAACAACCCCCCTTTTATTGTTTAGAGTTATTACTAATACTAAATAAAAGGGGACCCTTAGTCAAAAAAATTCAAAAAAATCAATTGGTGATTGTATTTACTTTTCAATAAAACTTATTATCATAAACTTAAGAAAAGACCCTTGCAAAATCTAAAAACCTAAGTTTTGTGATGAAGGAAGGTAAAATCACTCCTTAAAGGATATTGCATCGCAAAAAGGACAACAGCATGCCTCCTTACGAGTTAAAATTTAAAACCACGAGAATGCGATGCGAAATTGCATAAAGATAAAACATATATTGCATCGCAGATCTTAAAATCATACTTATGATAAAAAACTGCAGAAAACGCCGATATGCGATAGCGCATATCGCAAAATCGCACCTCGCAAAGAAACTACTGAACACAAAATATGCACATATTACAATCATGGGATATTGAGATCGTGCGACACTGCGAAATTGTGATAATGCGGCAAAACAACCTTACGATAAGACAAAATAAAAATCATGTAATCTTGCGATCTTGCGATATCGCAAAGAAAATCCCAAAATCATCCCGTCACAAATTTGTCTGGTTCATTGTTCAAAAAAAAGTGTTAAAAGAGGTTGGTTATGTGCTTTAATGCCCATTAATGAAATATAGTTTTGAGTTTATCGAAGAGTCAGTTCACATAAGGTGGCATATTTTTACATGTCTTTGATAGTCAAAGAATTCTTGTCATTATGTATTAGCATTAATCTCACTTCACTTGTAACTGCAGGAACGAAAAACAAAAGATTATACAAAGTAGTGTAAAATAAATTAGGGTCAAGAATAGGCGAGGCTCTGGTATCTGAAGATAAAGAAATGGTGCCCTTATACACATTCACCGCATGAAACAAAAACATAGTTGTAGATTTAGCTTGTTCAATTCTGCACTGGATAACAGCAAAACCCAGTCCACCAAAAGAAAGCATGCAAGAGGCAGAAAACGCATCAAGGAAACCCAGACTCAAAAACAAAGGCAGTTTCCGATGCACGATTAGTGCTTAGCACTAATCGCGCATCGCCAGGAAAAATCTCTCGAAGAGCATGACTCTCAAAAACAACATAAATTCTGCCGGAAAGATGGTGCCAACTCTAGCAGTTTCCATTTTCACAGGGAAACTAAAGGCTGAGGTCGGCCAACCAATTTCGCTCAAGCAAATATTGAATGCTTGCGATATAAAGGAAAAAATACAGAAATAGTTAGCTTTAGATTTAATTTTAGAAATAGTTTTATTTTATTTTTCCTAGAAACAGGACGGTCATTTAAACCATATCCTAAATTTTTGTTAATAAGTTATTTTTAGACATAGTTGGTAGTATTTAAACCCTTCTCATGCATTTAGAGAAGGGTCCAAAAATTTATCAAAAACTTGTCCTCAGAACATGCACTTTTGCACCCTTCGAGGAGGTTTTGGCGAATGAATGGAACAGGGTTTATTGATGTCTGCATCTAATATCTGCTACTAATGTTGCACTTCTATACTCTTAGCTGATTTCGGATTGAGAATATATAAATCGTTATCGCTTGAAGCTCATGAGTAGAACTAGTTATAAATGGTACTTTTATCTCTTAACTATTTCTATCTCCCGTGTCAGAGTGATATTTAAGCTTAGTTGTTTATATGTTAATGCTTGAATGCCTGAGTTATCATTTGGCATTTTTGTACGGTGATAGCTATTTATTTATGCTTGATATGTGAACAACTTACTATGCGATATGCTTCTCACAACTGTTTCGTCTAACTTTTTATGCGAATTAGTTCATCTATATTGAATTCTTTGTTTATGATAGTTGAATGATCTTTATTACCAATTGTTATTTGAAATCATTTTAGATCGCATAACAGAAAAATATTACCCCAGGTTAGTATAGATATTAGGTGTCGTTGCTTTTTTAGATACAAATTAGATTAGAATTAGAAGTAGATTATCTCATTTAGAATCTTTTAAAGCCACAAACATCAATCAATATTACACACAGACACAAATGGGAAACTAGTCCCATTATCCCCAGTCGGACCCACCATACCAAACGGAAAAGCAGTTGCCAACCAAGGTCCGGACCGAGTGGGTATCCCCCTTGTTGTAGACCCGATTTTCGAGCCTTCAACATATTTGACGCTAGAAGGAGGGCCTGTAACTATGAATGGCAAGTAAGTCCAAATCAAAATTCCATTCTGAGAGTAAATCGCCCTCACCATCTCCCCCGACTTCTCCACTTCATTTAGAATATTTAAATCCACAGTTAGATGTCATAGGATCAACAACCGCTGCTATAAACCTTGATATTTCAAAACAATCTATTTTTGAACCTCCTGAAGTTGAATCTTTGATTCACAAACTTCAGATATTTTCTATATCCCCTTAAAGGTCTGATAAGTCTTAAGGCAACGTGACTTTGCAATATAACCCTGCTCATCCCTTAACCATATTAAAAAGCAAAAAGTTTAGTGTTGAACCAACTGAATTACCTCTACCCATAAGGAAGAGAGCAAGGAAATCACCCAAAGGGTCCGATAGCGAGACTCTTTCACCATCATCATCCATCTCAATATGTTCACCATGAGGTCAACCATCCACTCCACCACTTCAGACCATTGTTCACCAGCCTACTGGTACTTCTACATCTCCTTCCCAAACATCTAGAATCGTAATACCCTCAGTTCCTCAACCTCGAGGATCATCTTCTGCATGTCCTTCCATTAGTAGATCAACGATGGCTCAATATCCATGGAATAACCTAGGGGCAGTCTTAATGCCTACACCCTTGAGTCAGCTACCAGCCCATCCTGAAAAATGGCTACCTAAATTCAATCTTGAAGAAGGCATGCTAGCGGAAAAGCATATTAATAACTTTATGCTATCCATAAAAATTAATGGAGTTACTAATGAAGATTCTGTCATTTGACTTTTTCCTTATACCCTTCAAGGAATAGCCGGATCATGGTATTTTTCACTACCATTTGGATCTATCACTAGTTGGGATATCTTCTAGGAGTAATTCCTCATTAAATTTGGTGATGATAGGTCTACTACGACACTGATTAGTGACCTGCCAAACCTCAGAGCCTAGTCAAAAGAACATATCAATGTTAAACACACATGGTGAGCGAAAACAATTAGTAAAGATAAAACATGCAGTACGTTTTTTATTCACAATTGATATACATTTATAGTACATTTGGTGACCGTTGGGATTCACATCCCAAGGTCCCTTGGACTGCTTTGTCCATTCGACTTCCACACTAACCCTTTAGGATTAGGTGTCCAACATTCCCCCCCTTAATCCGAAGGGTTATGTATGAGTCCAAGAAAAAAGCTGTAATACAAAATGTGCAATAATGCATGGTAGCACTAGGCTGAATGTGCTCTATGAAATGTTGGTAAAAAAGCGCGGTGGTTTAAGGATAGCCACCAACACTGGAACGCTTAGTGCAGTTCCCGGAACTCTTCCAAACTTCGCAAGAAGCTGAAGTTTTCTGCTAGAGGAAGTGATCCTATTGTTTTAAAGAGGGAAACCTTCAACCATAAAAGGGAGGTCTCACCCCGCATAAAAGGTAAACCTTCAACCTGAAAAGGGAAGTCTCAACCTGTGATGGTTTAAGGATGACCAACAATCTGGAATGCTTATGCAATTCCTAGAACTCTTCCAAAACTGGCAAGAAGCTGTAAGTCTTCTGCTAGAGGAAGTGTCCTCAATTTTGTCTCCGGAACTCTTCCAAAACTAGCAAGAAGTTGTAAGTCTTCTGCTAGAGGAAGTGATCCACAACGCCAACTAAAGGCATGTTCAGGCATCTTTGTCTCTGGCTACAACTCTGAACGTGGTGTGGCAGGTTGTGGCTCAGGCTCGCTTGATCTGGCTTTGAAGCTTGTAGATGACCATCATTCCCCCCCCTGTCAGATACAAGGTGAGAAGATGGAGAAAACTCAACTGCAAGACTGTTCAATATTCTGGAGGAAGTTCTGACATGTGTTTGAAATATCTTCTTGGTTGTTGATGCCCATTGCCAAGAAGCGATCCATCGTAGATGAATCTTTGTTCTTGCAGGACGTTTGTTGCTAAAGCATCTGTGTGAAGAATGACTGGTTTTATGGCAATGCTTAAATGGATGGAGATCAAAATAGTGATCTTTCAGATGGCCAACTTGATCACAGTTTTGGCATTTCACGATCTGTTGTTGTTGTTGTTGCTGTGGAAGAGGAGCAGAGTCTAGAACAGCTGTAGCTGAACTGTCATGAGGAGCAGGTGAACTGTCATAAATGAAACCAGCACTCTGAAACTGAATGGGTTTTGAGTAGTCTTGAATATGAAAGGACAAGTCCTTGTCATATCCAAGACCGGTTCTGTGCTTGTTGTGGACAAGCTGTTCCCAAGGTCTGATGATGGGCTTGGGAAGTGCAGACTTAGTTTCTGCATCTGCATGTACAACTGCTGCATTATTAACTTGCTGCTGATGGGTGGTTGTCTCAATGTTCTGAACAAAAACAGGTTCAAAATGACTTCTCTGTTTTAATTCTTCTTGCTGAAGCTGAGATTCCAACTGCAAAAATTCGATGTTTTCTTGTATATTTTTCAAACATATTTGAATGTCTGCAACAATGGCTTTATCAATCATAATTGTATTGTCCATGGTAGAGTGTATTAGAGTATTCAATAATTCTAATACAATACCCATTCTATCCATTTCACAATAATATCACTGCAAAAAATTGATTTTTATACCACTTTGTGTTCAAAAATCTTCAAGTATGTAGGCTCTCAATATACCTTCATATACTGTCGTTTAGTGCAAGAAAAATCTGAGAATGACTGTTCTTATATACTTTAAAGTTTACCAGTAAAAATTTTCTTCTCGTAGGATTTGGTGAGGGCGGAAGCAGTTTGTGAATACAATATCAATGAAAGGAAATTCTAGCTTCTAGAGTTCCTTAGCAGCAATAAATTGAAAATGTGTGTTTCTTCTTTGTACGCTTCAGCTATACATATATTTCTAGCTGCCAACTGAGATTTTTTTCATAGTAGTGATTGAATATTGTCTTCTGCAACTTCTGATAAAAAAAAACAAGGACCAGAGCCATACAAAACGCCTTGAAATATTAGGTCTCTCCTTTCATGATTATTGTAATAGATGGGCTCTCAAACCCGCTGCCATTAAAAGACAGGTAAATCATCTAAATTAAAAATAAAGTCTATTGAGGAGACTATAATTCAAGCTTTAAAGCTTGCAACATCAGCTCTTCAGGCTATGTGAATGCTTAGGCTAAGTACTTCTGAGAATGGAGAAGGCCAGAAAATGAATCGGGCTAAAAAATAAGTTTCCATTAATTGAATGAACAAATTTCCTGCATCTCTAGAGAAAACCGCATTGCCAATTCACACCTTATCCAAACTTATCTTCGAGAGTAAGCGAAGGGTAATTAAATAAGAATGTGAAATCAGGCAAAAATAACAGCGAAGAAATACATATGACCTCTGTAACCTGCGATTTTGGCTGGCCGGAAACTCATAAAGGAACACCATGGCCGAAAAGCTTCACAGCCCATTGACGTCTCCCTTCTTGATGCTACTGTTGTGGCTTTCTACGGCAGAACCCAGGTTTTGGAAAAATCTCTTGATGCAGAATGTGAGGACTATTTAACAATACAGGAACGGTTTCTTTCTGGACTATGCTGTTTGTTTCCGAAGGCGTGGTAGTTTTGATGGCCGAGTACTGGGCAACATGTGCGGGAGGTCTAGAATTCACGCTCTGTAAAGAGTTGGAAGGATTTGAGTGGACGAGTGTTGTCTCAGATTCCTTATTTGGCGGAGGCGTTCTTTTTCGAACAACGTGTCCTCCATAGAAGTTAACAAAGCTGCGATCTGTCGATAACATCTATGAGTTTGTTGCACATTTTCAGGATTTATCATCAGAAAAGGATGCTGCAATTGCATTTCTTCAACCCCACACCAAATTCACCTCTGCCGCCAACGTTGTCGGTTCAATTCCCAGAAAATAGAGATAAAATCCAAAACGTTATTTGAAACATGGGCTATAGGTGCTGGAATTCTATCGATGCTTTAATCTTTGACTTGACATCTGTTGTAGCCTCGTCCTCCGTGCCATAGACATCAGCGGCTTCAATTCTTCTGCTTCGTATGCTTATTTTTACATTCGCGGATTTCTAATTTTCCATAGAAACAATCGCTGCCAGTTCCTTTGCGACCCTATTGGGGTATCAATTATCGAAGGGACTTTCGGTACACAACAAAAGAAGAATAAGAAGATGAGTCGTGCGATGAGGCGTCATTATACAGCGTTACCTTCAGTCAGCATTTCTTGTCAGGGAGCGTTTCTCCTTCAGGCAGGCAGCGTTTTTTTTTTTTTTTGTCATTTCCTTCAGGCAGGCAGCGTTACCATTTCCAGCGTTGTCAGGCAGCTTCTCCTTCAGATGTTCTTGTCTGGCACTGTTTCAGTAATGTTAGAACAGCGTTTAATAATGAGGTGCAGGTGTGGCAGAGGCAGCATTTCCTTCAGGCAGTGGACAGAGGAGCAGGTGTAATGATGCTCTTTTTCTTTTTAAACGTTTATGACAGTTAGAGGTATTCAGAAGAACAGGGAGGCATAATTAAATAGGCCAACACTATTCAAGGAAACTACACAAGCCACACATCATGGCTCTGATACCATGTTAAACACACATGGTGAGCGAGAACAATTAGTAAAGATAAAACATGCAGTACGTTTTTTATTCACAATTGATATACATTTATAGTACATTTGGTGACCGTTGGGATTCACATCCCAAGGTCCCTTGGACTGCTTTGTCCATTCGGCTTCCACACTAACCGTTTAGGATTAGGTGTCCAACAATCAATGACTTCAATTTGCATTTCAATAAATTATTAAACAAAATTCCTACTGCTTCCAAGCCCAACGAAGAAGTAAGAAGTGAATGGTACATTACTGCTTTACCATCAAATATAGCAATATTTGTGGATAGGGCTAATAAGACAACTTTAGCTGAAAACATGAAAGAATCAATAACTGTAGAGAAATGAATTATAGCCCTTAAAAAGAAGACCACGATTGAAGAACGGAATTCTAAGAAGGTAACATTCAAAGAAGATCCCAAGAAAAAGCAATCGAAAGATCCTTTTGATTTAGAAGGATTACAAAAGGTTTTGAAGACCATGTCTAATGAAATGGTCAACATTAGTGGCAGAAACTTCTTCAAAGAAGCCATACAGAGCTTTTAAAAGGAATCCCTCAACTGATTCAAAGCCCCCCAACGCTATTACAAACGTTGAATCTGAGGAAGAAGAGGAAATCGCTACTGAAGAGAAAACCGATGAAGAAGAAGTTGTAGAGTTACAACGAATGTGGGATTTCATCCTCTCACAAGAAGAGGATCAAGAAGCATTCCTAGTTAGTACACAAAGTAGAAATAAGCTTGATCCCCCCCAAACTACAACTAAGCCAAAGAGCGCAAGCTCGACTACAAAGGATAAAGTCGCACCCAAGAAGACAACATATAAAGCGACTCAAACCAACCCAGTCCAAACAGATTCATCTACTCCATCTAAGAGGCTGATCATTTCTGATGAAATGGAGTACAATATTATAGAAGATATGAAGAAGACTCGGGCCAACATCACTCTTTAAGAATTGAGCAAGTTAAAACACCAACAAAAGATACTTTCGAAAGAATTACATGTTGTGCCAGTTGCACCTTTGCCTATCGTTGTAATTTCTCAAGCTTCTCATGAAATGGGAAGACCTCTGACTAATGCCATTAACAAGATTGATCGAAATGACATCGCATTAATTGGAGGAAGATCGAGATCTCATACTCCCCCCTTCCTTCTTACCTATGAATTTTTTAATAAAAATGTGCATATTTGTTTAGTGGATTCTGGAGCTTCATAGAATATTTTACCAAAGTCAATATGTACAAAATTGAATGTTCAACCACAAAATTTTGTCATGCGCATAGTCCAACTAGATCGATCACAAGTCAAAGTGATTGGAGAATTGAATCAAGTTACCATAAGCCTGTCATCCAACCCAAAGATATGTCAAGTTATCGACATTTTAGTTGTTGATATTCCAGAATTTTATGGTCTAATTCTTAGCAGAGATTGGTTAGAAAAGCTTCAGGTATATTTTGCAATTGATTGGTCACACATGTGGCTAACTTATAATGGTAAACCCAATCAAATAAATTTTGAACGAGAAAGACATCAGAAATATATAGTAATGGAGCTAGAGGGAGAGAATGAGCCAGTAGCATATAACAACAACATTATTGGCAATTACTCAGTAGATTCTTTCCTAGGGAATTTCAATGCTCATACGTCACCTTATTTAGAACATTTTGTGTTGTCCCAAGTCAAAAAAATTTCCCAAACAAATAGTTCTAGAGGTATCAATTTTTTAGATTATCCTGTAAATAAATCTTTGCTTTGCAAACTATTTTTTGATGGTTCTAAATCTAATGAAGGAGCAGGAGCAGGATGCACGCTAGTTAGTCAAGAAGGAGATAAAAATATGTTAAGTTGCAGGCTTGAATTTGATTGCACCAATAATACCACTGAATATGAGGCTTTGGTCCAAGGGTTGTACAAAACAATCAGATTAAACGTCAAATACCTTCAAGTTTTCAGAGATTCGGAAATTGTAGTTAGACAGGTATGTAATACTATACATTGTTTATCAGGTCATTTAAAACATTATCGATCTCTAGTTCAAGACTTGATTGAACACTTTATAGCATTTAATATCTCATCAATTCCCAGAATCTAGAATGCAAGTGGAGAACTTCTAGCTAACGTTGCTTCCAAACTTATCCCTTCAGAAGATTTTAGCCCTGATAGATTTTCAATAGAATTAATCTTTCGACCTTCTATTCCTAACAACATAACAAATTGGAGAATTTTTAACGAAAATCCTGACATCGTGAGTTTTCTCACATCTGAAGGATCCTCTCCCAATCAAATAATCGATGAAGACCAACATGATCGACAATTGCAACATGATAGCACTAACAACGCTATACCTAAGTCAGTAGTCAAATTAGAAGACCTTTATGATTTGAAAGATCGGTTTAAAAGATATACTAATTCAAAACTCCAAAGTTAAACTTTGAACTATGAATTAGTAAATCTGGGAACTGATGCCAGACCACAAAACATTAATCTAGGCCTTGGCCTAACTCCGGAAGAAAAATTAGCATATATCTGTCTTTTGAGACAATACAGAAATGTTTTTGCTTGGAACTATGATGAACTTAAAACATACGACACTTCTATCATCCAACATACTATTCCAATGATGGCAAATGAAAAGCCAGTCCAACAGAAGTTGAGAAAAATCCATCCCAATTTAGAAGATCAGATTAAATCCGAACTCAACAAGTTATTGACAACCAAAATAATTTTCCCCATTCGACATTTTAAATGGGTCTCCAACATGGTCCCTGTTAGAAAGAAAAATAGAGATATTAGAATCTACATTGACTTTCTAAACCTTAATAAAGCCTGCCAAAACGATAATTTTCCTTTTCCTCCTATGGAACAAATCTTGCAGGCAGTCGCTGGGTCAAAATTAATGTCCTTTTTGGATGGATTCTTAGGATAAAATCAAGTTTTGGTAAACCCTGATGACCAATTAAAAACCACATTCAGAACCAAATGGGGCACCTACGCATATCAAAAAATGCCTTCTGGCCTGATTAATGCAGGTGCCACTTTTCAGAGAGCCATGGACGTTGCATTCAAAGGTTTAGTTAACAAGTCTGTGGTAGTCTATTTGGATGATATAACTGTCTATTCCAAAAAACGAAGCAACCATCTCAGAGATTTGAAACAAATCTTCCAACGTTGTCTCAGGTATGGAATTTCACTCAACCCTAAAAAGTCCTTTTTCGCATTAAGTGAAGGAAAACTTCTAGGATTCATAGTGTCAAAAACTGGAATTCACATTAACCCTGACAGAATCAAAGAGATTTCCAAAATTTCCCTACCTCACAACAAAAAAGCCATGCAATATTTCCTTGGTCAGGTCAACTTTGTAAAGGGATTTGTTCCAGAATTTTCAAGAATTGTATCTCCTTTACAAACAATGATAAAAAAGAACTCAAACTTCAAGTGGGGCCAAGACGAATATGAGGCATTCAATATAATCAAAAAAGCAATTGTGAATGCTCCATCTTTAGTGACTCTAAATTTTTCAGAGCCTTTTATTTTATATACATTTGGCTCTAACAGATCATACGTAGTGATTCTTACCCAAGCGAATGAGGATAAGGCAGAAGCCCCAATTGCTTTTTTCAGTTCAATTTTACAGGGGGTTGAATTAAATTATTCAGATGTGGAGAAGTAAGCTTATGCTGTTTTCAAAGAAATCAAATATTTTAGACCCTTCCTACTCAAAACTCATAGAAAACTCATTGTACCATTTTCAACAGTAAGAAATCTTTTAGTACAACAAAAGGTGGGTGAGAAAAGATCCAATTGGGTTACTTCCTTACAAGAATATGATGTAGAAATCAAACCAGCAAGTATTGTAAAAGGTCAAGGCTTTTGCAAAATGTTGGCCGGAGCATCGTTGATATCTCAAATTCCATCTGCAGACATACAAGTGTATGAGGTAAGCCTAAATGATAATGAGTCATTATATGCTGATATCATTTATTATCTAAAGAATGGGTATTCCCCTTCATACCTCGATCATACCAAGAAAAGGGCTCTAAGATTGAAAGCCAAATAATATCAACTCTTGAATGATGTTCTTTTTAGGAAAAATTATGATTCTGTTCTACTTAGATGTCTTGAAGAATCTGAAGCTAAAAATGTTTTGCAAGAACTCCACGACAGGCCAGCAGGCGGACACTATGCAGGAGATGCTACTGAACATAGGCTATTACTGGCCAAGATTATTCAAAGACTCGCACAATTACATAAGGAAATGTCAAGTCTGCCAAACAACCACTGGAAGACAGAAGAAACCATCTTTTCCACTACAGCCAGTCAACATTGAGCAACCTTTCGATCAGTGGGGATTGGACATAATAGGTGAGATCATTCGTCACTCTTCTAAGTAGCATAGATACATCCTTACAGCAACATATTACTTTACTAAATGGGTAGAAGCAGTTCCATTCAAGACGGCTAATGCTGAACATATAATTGAATTTATAGATCAATTCATAATCATCAGGTCTGGATTGCCTTCCGCTTTAATGTTTGATAATGCATCATACTTTTCTGGAAATGAAATAATTGAATTTACACTTAAAAGAGGTTTTAAAATTAAACATTCTGCCAATTATTATCCACAAGGGAACGGGTTAGCTGAATCTACCAATAAAAATCTAATTAGGATCATCAAATGAACAGTTGACCAAAATCATAAAAAATGGCATAAATCTTTAATATATGCTTTATGGGAAGATCGAATAACACAAAAAGCTTCAATTGGCACTTCTCCATTCAATTTAGTTTATGGAAAATAATTAGTTCTCACAACCCATTTAGCAATTCACTCTTTGTCTTTAGTTCAAAATATTGATGAAGTACCAACTTCCTCCTTACAACTACGACAAATGGAAATAATCAAGTTAGAATAACAAAGAGAGCAGGCCAAAAGAACTCATGCTCATCATCAGGCATTAGTAAAATCCTCTTTTGATTCAAATATAATGACTAGAAAACATTTTTAGGTGGGAGATCTAATTTTAAAATGGGACAAGGCTCATGAAGAAAAAGGAAAACATCCAAAATTTCAGCAAATGTGGCTTGGTCCTTCTCAGATTGTAGAAGTCATAGGTCCGTCCACTTTTGTGTTGCAGGATTTAACAGGGAAGAAAGACTCCTTACCTGTTAATGGTCAAATTATGAAGAAATATTTTCATTAGAAGATTATTCTTTTGTTTTCTAAACTAGTTTTTTAGTTTCTATTTATTTTTAATAAAACCAGTTGTGAATGGTTACATTAGGAATTTACCAAAAAGATACTAATTCTCTTTCAGATTTTGAGTTTTCGCTTGCATAAATAGAAAATCTTTTGGAAATTTGATCTTTATTATTGGAAGATACAATTAAAGACTCTAGCCTAGATATGATACTAGTTTCAACTTCATAAAATTTGATGAAAACAACCTTTAGTGGGAAATTGTTTTATATCAGTGCAATGAAAGGTATCAATAAAAAAATAAATATTCTCTATAGAACAACTCCTTCCAAAAACTATACTATTGTCGTCCATAGCTATCTTAAGGAAACAATGACTTCCTCCCTACTAGGGAAATCACAAATTTCAGAGGAACAATTCAAGGATACACTTCATTTTAAAGACTAAGAGGTCTCATCACGAGTCGTCTTATCATAATCACAGATATTATAACTAGCTGACTTTGCCAAAACTGCATACCACAATAGGACAACGACTTAATATTGTTCCAATCAAAAGGAAAGGGGTCTTATCATGAGCCAGCTTGTTCAGCAAGTTATAAGTCAAGTGAATGACTGTGTCATAAATTGGCCATCAAACCAAGGCATTGTTCTTTAAGAATAAAAGAAAATAAAATGCAAGAAGTGTTGTTGTGAATTCTTCTTTGAGAATTGTAGGTTTCTTTATGTAGAATTCAGGATCATTGCTGGGTAATAGGTAACCCTATCGAGGCTATGAACGCCTGCTGGCAACAGAGGCTCTACCTATGACAAATGAGTAAACTTAAACCTGTTTTATAGAGAAGCCTTTTTTTTATCTTTATAACCAAGTAATGACTGATGTAAATACAAGGACTAGCTTGAGGAAACAAATAATCAAAGTTGAAAATAGTTGAAACAAAATAGCATTGATAGGTTAAGGCATAATGTACTTTATCTTTCTATAATAAAGTTTAATTTTCTCGAAAATTTTCGGTTTTGGAAGTTTAGAAAATTCAAAATAACGACAGAGAAAATTGGTTCTTCCATGTGAATTGCCAATTGTTGTGGCCACCAACAACCCCCCTTTTATTGTTTAGTGTTATTACTAATACTAAATAAAAGGGGACCCTTTGTCAAAAAATTTCAAAAAAATCAATAAGTGATTGTATTTCCTTTTAAATAAAACATATTATCATAAATTTAAGAAAAGACCCTTGCGAAATCTAAAAACTTAAGTTTTGTGATGAAGGAAGGTAAAATGACTCCTTAAAGGATATCGCATCGCAAAAAGGACAATAGCATGCTTCCTTACGAGCTAAAATTTAAAACCGTGAGAATGCGATGCGAAATTTCATAAAGATAAAACATATATCGCATCACAGATCTTAAAAGCATACTTATGATAAAAAACTGCAGAAAATGTTGATATGCAATAGCGCATATTGCAAAATCTCACCTTGCAAAGAAACTACAGAACACAAAATATGCACATCTTACAATCATGTGATATTGCGATATTGCGATATTGAGATCATGCAACACTACGAAATTGTGATAACGCGGCAAAACAACCTTACGATAAGACAAAATAAAAATCATGTGATCTTGCGATATGCGATGTAACAAATCTGCGATATCGCAAAGCAAATCGCAAAATCATCTCGTCGCAAATTTGTCTTGTTCATTGTTAAAAAAAAAGTGCTAAACAAGACTGGTTATGTGCTTTAATGCTCATTAATGAAATATAGTTTTGAGTTTATCGAAGAGTCAGTTCACGTAAGGTGGCATATTTTTACATGTATTCGGTAGTCAAAGCATTGCCGTGATTATGTATTAGCATTACTCTCACTCCACTTGTAACTGCAATAACGAAGGACAAAATATTATACAAAGCAGTGTATAAGAAATTACGGTGAATAATAGGTGAGGCTCTAGTGTCTGAAGATAAAGAAATGGCACCCTTATACACATTCACTGCATGCAATAGAAATGCAGTTACAGATTAAGCTTGTTCAATTCTGCGTCGGATAACAGTGAAACCCAATCCGCCAAAAGAAAGCACGCAAGAGGCAAAAAACACATCAAGGAAACCCAAACTGAAACACAGAGGCAGTTTCTGATACGTGATTAGCACGCTTAGCGCTAATCGCGAATCGCCAGGAAAAATCTCTTGAAGAGGATGACTCTCAAAAACAACATAAATTCTACCGGAAAGATGGTGCCAATTCTAGCAGTTTCCGTTTTCACAGGGTAACTAAAGGCTGAGGTCGACCAACCAATTTCGCTCAAGAAAATGTTGAATGCTTGTGATATAAAGGAAAAAATACAGAAATAGTTTTATTTTATTTTTCCTAGAAACAAGACGGTCATTTAAATTGTATCTTAAATTTTTGTAAATAAGTTATTTTTAGACATATTTAGTAGTATTTAAACCATTCTCATGCATTTAGAGAAGGGTTCAAAAATTTATCAAAAACTGGTCTTGAGAACATGCACTTTTGCACCCTCCGAGGAGGTTTTGGTGAATGAATGGAACAGGATTTATTGATTTTTGTATCTAATATCTGCTACTGATGTTGCACTTCTGTACTCTTAGTTGATGTCAGATTGAGAAGAGATAAATCATTATCGCTTTAAGCTCATGAGTAGAACTAGTTATAAATGGTACTTCTATCTCTTAACTATTTCTATCTCTTGTGTTAGAGTGATATTTAAGCTTAGTTGTTTATATGTGAATGCTTGAATGCCTGAGTTACCATTTGGCACTTTTGTACGGTGATAGCTATTTATTTATGCTTGATATGTGAATAGCTTACTATGCGATATGCTTCTCACAACAATTTAGTCTAACTTTTTATGTGAAGTAGTTCATCTATATTGAATTCTTTTCTTATAACAATTGAATGATATTTATTACCAATTGTTATTTGAAATCATTTTAGATTGCATAACAAAAAAATATTATCCCGGGTTAGTATAGATATTAGATGTCGTTGCTTTTTTAGATAAAAATTAGATTATAATTAGAAGTAGATTATCTCATTTAGAATCTTTTAAAGCCACAAACATCAATCAATCTTACACACACACACAAATGGGAAACTGGTCTCATTATCCCCAGTCAGACCCACCATACCAAACGGAAAAGGAGCTGCCAACCAAGGTCCGGACCGGGTGGGTATCCCCCTTGTTGTAGACCCGATTTTCGGGCCTTCAATAAGAGGTTACCATGTAAGAATTTTGTTTTCATATTTGGGTATGATTCTTTGCATATGGAGAAAACATGCAAGGGAGAGAGGTCATCTATCCTTTCACAAAATTGATGGTGTGCATGGTTAAGGGTAGGGTTCAGAAAAATATGGGGATGGGACGGTGAACTAGGATGAGTCGATGGTGGGGTGTGTGATGTATATGGAGAAGAAGTGCCAATGAATGGAGAAAGTTGAAGGGTAGGTATAGTTGGATTAGGGAATGTTGAAGGGCATGGCTTTCCAAGTGAAGCTTCGAGATGTTCGGTAAGAGAAACATTACATGGGGGCATACATAGAAATGTTTGGTTGTTTAAATCAGATTTATATTTGAGCTGTCTTTGTTTGTTGGAGACATCTTTATTCTATGCATAAAGGAGTCCCTTGTGAACATTTCTTGAGGGGTTTGTAGAAGAAGTTGGCATGCTTGATACAAATATGGGGACACAAGTACTAGTGAATATAGAAGATGGGAAATAGTAGTCTTGAGCGTAAAGATAAAGTACATAGACCCTAAAACCAAGAACTTCATCACTGGTTATATTTTTGAAATAATTCTTTTTAACTTATAAAGTAGATGTGTCTTCTGATAAAGTGGCTATAGTTAATTGGTTGGACAAACCTTTTTATAATAGATTTTATGTTTCTTCGAAATTATGCACTAATGCTGTGCATTGAAATTTTGTTTTTGAATCAATCTTATTTCAACGAAGTATTTTTTGTGGTGGCTGATAACTATTTATCATTGATTTACCAAATAGATTTAAGGTAAGGAAACAATAATAGTTCATAAAAATCCAGTGTTTGTATTTAGCTGCATAAACAAACATTTTTAAGGATGCAAACATTCTATTTTGTTTAGAAGGAAGAAGAAAAAAGAATATATACTCCATGTAAAGGTAAAAGATGGAGAATTATGCAAAGGTGGAAGCTGAAACATGTAACATAGGTGTATATACATAAACAAGAGAAGTGAAATGATGAAGTGAATAGAAGAAGAGGGTGGCAGGGGACAAAACGATAATCAATGGAAAAGCATATATAAATTGTTGTTTACAATTTATCGTATCATGGGGAAAAGAAAATGAATTTCAAAGGTGGTGAACAACTGAATTAGTAGACATTATTTTGATATCCCGGAGGAGTACAAAACATGCAGAGCCATTGTTGATTTACTCTGAATTGATTAACATAAACTTCAAATGGTCAACACCATTGAAGCTATATGTTTTCAAAGACAGTGTGAAGAGGAAAGGACGACATGAAACCCTTGCACGAAGCTTGTCAATAGCATCAGGGTCACTGGAGAGTATGAAATGGTATTTGGCTTGGAAACCCATGATTTTAGTTTCAACATCATCAAAATCAATAACATTTTCCAGTAGGCCTATGTGGTCATGCATTTCAAGTTTCAACACATAATGACACTAACATTTCAGGAAGTCCCCACCACATTTTTTGTAGTGCCACATTCCATTTGAGTGGTTGACAACCTTTTTCATGCATTACATGCCATCAGATGAGAGAGGGAATTCAAGGAAGTAGAAATATTGCATGTCAATAGAGGTAATGGTTCAAGAAATAGAGAACCATGTTGCTTTTCCGGTGGGATACGACTCTATGAGGTTGACAATTGTACGTTGTGTGTGGTGGTGCTTCGAAGACACTGAAAATTTTCTACTTAATCATAGTGAAGAGGCCAAGATACCTCTTTAATCAAACCATGAATGGAGCTGCTTAGTCTTTGGAACATCGAGATCTAGAATGAGGCTGGTGGTTGAGATAGTCTCGACAGTTCTTCCATTAAATTTGGCTAGAAGTTGCCTTTGATTGCAAGCATGATTGAAGCACCAGAAGAGGAAAGTTCAACAAGTTGATTGCTTGCGATGTCGAATGATCCCCCCATAGGGTGACGTCATTTGTATACCTAGACATTTCTTCCAAGTTGAGAGTTTTTCTAGGCGTTTCAAATCCATATCTTTGATGAATGGTGGAAGTTAGAGAAGTGGACTTGACAATGCCAATGATGTTGACAATTGAGCTAAGGTTTGCAGATTTGGTTTCACCTATAGATTAAAAAAAAAATAGCTGAAAGGAATTATTAGAACATCATCTAGGGAACGTTCAACAGTGGAAGTTGCAGAGAGATAGACTTCCCATTTGTTATTGACATGGTTGTAATTTTTGTTTGTTGGTTTCACTGTGCCATTTGAAACCATGTAAATCTACCCAATTTGGACAAGGTCATGCAAGGAATCTGCCAGATCACCAAAGGTAGAGAGATAGATTACATCATTGGTAGAATCAACGAGGTCAAATACAAAGACCCTTCCAGAGGCTCGAGCATTGTTGTATGAGTGAACAACTATTTTTCCAAGGATGCTACCCTAGATCGACCATTCTTTACGGTAGGGGCTTAGCACCATGAATGTAATGAAACCAAGAAGATTAGTGGACAACTGAGCTAATGATGAAGGGGAAGCTTGTGTCAAAGGAGAAATATATGAGGTAGGGCCATGTGACTCTGAAGAGACTGGTTGGTATGTGGATGGTGGTAGAATTTGAAGAAGGTTCGGGGCCCTAATCAAAGGTGCATGATGTTTAAGAAATTCAAGTTTGATAACATGAAGAGTCCTAAAAAGAAGGAAATAAATAGAAATGAAATGCGAAATTAGTGGGAGTGATAATGGTATAGAGAGGGAAGGAAAAAAAAATGATGAATATGGTGAAGTGTGAACATACACATAGTTTTGCAAAACTGTGCAAGTGTCTTCTTCGAGAATGAAGATTGACCGCAACTCGAGGGAACCATAGATGACATGACCATTGTAAGTAGATGGAAGCAAAGTTCTGTGTTAAGAGGTACTGTTGGAGAGGTAGATTAGGTAGAATTGGGACATTATCTTTGTAGAAGAAATAAGGACGAGTTCAACTATTTGGAGTGATGGTTGGATCCCTATAGAGCCAGCCAACAACAAAGTGATGGAATTTGCTGTCAAGGTAACTTCCATGATGAGGAGAAAAAGAGGTGTTCTGAAAGGTGAAAGTGTGTGAAATTTTGTCAATATTAGAAAAAAAGTAGAAAAAAAAGCAAGCACAAATGAACTTAGAATGATTCATAATCTAGATTTCTGCTAATAGTGAAAGGTAACAGAGAAGAAAATTTGAAATGTCAGAGCAGATAATGTTGGATCTCTATATATGACATTTCAGAAACTCTATAGGGGGGTGTCTTGCACATCGTGATAATGTAGATTTTATTTTAAGCTATATATGCAGTATGAAAACATTGATACCTTCCATTTGAGTTTACAAGGCGATATGGTTTGCAAGTTTTTGATTCTCATTTGTTTTTGAATGAAATTCTCGGATAGTTGTATTCTTGAAGGAAGTAGCATGACATGCAACAACAACAACAAGAGAAATAGAAAGAGACAAGAAATAGAAGAGAAGAAACAACATAAAGTGCAACTCGAAAAAGAAGAAAAATAGTGCGAGGTGAACAAGCTAAATAAAGCACACGTCCATCTACCGAGTAAGTAGAGGGAGCAATAAATTAGAGTCAAGACATGTCACAAAGATTGCAGGGCTACCAATCACAGAGAAAATCAGAGAGATTCTCATCCGAGCGAGAGTAAAGTGAGAATAAATGCACATAGTCAGGTCATTAATTAGATCATTGAATAGAATAGGCCTTGACACAAAGATGTGTGGATAGGTTTGAAGCCTTAATCAAAGGAAAAGGTGACATACCGATTAAGTATATATGGGACTTTCTGGATTTGAAACTTTGACATGAGAATAATCATTTTGGAAATATTGGAAGCTGAAAGATTAATCCAGCATATCAATGTGGTTCATTTCAATAAACACATATCATAAAGTGGCTAGGGCATAATACATATCAACTTCATCCGAGCGAGGACAAAGCAAAAATAACTGGAGATAGTTGGTCCATTAATTAGACTAATGAATGGAATAACTATCGATACCAAGATGTGTGTATAGTTTTTAAGATGGAATCGTTAAACAATGCAACATATTCATTAAACATATTTCATATTTTTCGTGTATTCAAACCTTGACATCAAAATAAATATTTTGGAAATCTCTGAAAGCAAAAGTCTGATTTATCCTATTAATGTGGTTCCACACAAGGGCATAAAACATAGGATCTTCGTATGAGGGAGAATAAAATGACAATAAATGCACATTGTGAGTTAATCAGGCTTAATTAAGAATAAAATAGATACTGAAAGGAAGATACGTGTATAGACAGTGGATCTTATTAGAGCTTGTATTGCAAAAGTTACGATAAGGGGTGAATGTGATTTTACATTTAAGTTTGATATGATAAAACAACCGGGTCTACATATTCTCCATTATAACTCCATCTGATTCACTATTCCATTAAATTATTTTTTATTACTATATTGGGCCTGGAACCAAATTGACAATCGGAGAATTAAGGCATATCGACGATTTAACATATGTAGCATTTCAAAAACGATTATGTGATGGTGGATGCAATATTCTTATTTCCGTGTATGTAGTTGGAGGTCCATATCGCATATTGGAAATCGACAAATAAGAGAGGTGACAATTTTCAAATTTTGTGATATTGTCAAGTTGTGAAACAAAATAATCATCAAGGAAATGGAGAAACAAAATAAGGAAGATTTTCATTGAAAAACCATACATGGGTGTGCCTTTTTCTCTCTCTTCCAAATGGATGTGTGGTGCAATATAATTGGTTTCAATAAAGCTACATGGCATATGAAATCAGCATGGCGTTGCAAGATGGTGGACACATGGCATGTAATTTAAACCTTTTTAGGGCCCCAAGGGGGGGGTGGGGGGGAAACAGGGTGACATTTGTCAAAAAATGTAAGGTTCCATGTGGCAGTGAATGATGTAATGGACTGGAGATCAGAATTCAGAGGTTGAGGCATGTTTTTTCATCAATGTAAAATCTTGGATTGAAATCCTCCGATTAAGGAGCTTTGATATGGAGGTTGTTCCATGGTCACAAGATAGGAAAGACATGAGGCTAAGAACCAAGGGTGATCACAATCGTTGTTTGCATATGAGTGTTTTGCAACATGTGCCATTTCAAAAGTTCTGATAGAGGGGCTCTAATATTGGGTGGGTACATGGTTATTAAAACTCAAACAACCTTGGGTTTAAAGCCTTTTAGAAAGGAAAATAACCCCCATTGCAATATGAGATATTGTCAAAGTATATATGTGGTTGGAGGTCCATAACATATAACTTTGATATAACTCTAGCAGATTCACTATTCCATTAAATAATTTTTGATTACTATATCTGGTCTAGAACCAAATAAAAAATCGGAATGTTAAGCCATATTGGCGATTTAACCTATGTGGCATTTCAAAAAAATTGATATGACAGTGGATGTGATATTCCGATTTCCCTGTGTATAGTCAGAGGTCCATATCACATATCAACAATCGGTGAATAAGAGGGTTGACAACTTTCAAATTTTTCCATATTGCAAAGTTGCGATATGAAATTACTAAGAATGTTAAACCACCGGGGAAACGAAAAAACAAAATAACGAAGGATTTTCATTACAAAACCATACATGGATGCATTTTTTCTCTCTCTTCCAACTGGATGTGTAGTGCAATATGATTGGTTTCAATAAAGGATGCGTAGTGGAAAAAGATTGGTTTGGATAAAGCCACATGGCCCTATGATGTCAGCATGGCATGGCAGGATGGTGGAAATGTGGCAAGAAGTTTCAACATCTTCAACGCACCAAGGGGGCGAAAACAAGGTGACATGTGTCACCAATTATAGGATGCCACATGGCAATGAATGACATAATAGACTGGGGATCGACGTTCGAAGGCTGAGGCATGTTGTTGCATCAAAGTAAAATCTTGGATTGAAATCTTCTGAATAAGGGGCTCTGATATGGGGGTTGGCTCATGGTCACAAAGAAGGAAAGATGCAAGGTTAAGAACGAAGGTTGATCACAATCGTCAATCTGATATCGGTGTTTTGCAACATGTTCCATTTCAAAAGTTCTGATAGAGGGGCTTCGATATTGTGCTAGCGTGCAGTTATTAGGACTCAAAAAACCTTGGGCTTCAAGTATTTAACAAAGGAAAATATCACCTATTGTGATATACGATATTGTCAAAGCTACGAGTGTTAAAGTGGTGGGGAGGGTCAATTATAGGTTAGCAAAGAAATTATTGGTAAATCCAGAGAAGGACAAGGTCTTTTCTCTCTTCTCAGAGGGATATGTAGTGGATATAGGTTGGTTTCGATAAAGGAAAAGTGTTGAAAAGTGATTAGCTACATGCATAGGGTGAACTTCCTGCAAAACCATTAAAAGAAAGTTTAATTATTATAGCAGTTGCCCCATATGGAAGTGACAAGTGGCAAGGATCATGTGGTATGGAGATAAATGCGGCAAGGGCCAAGCACCAAAGAGCTCATCCTATCGGATATCATCAATCAAAATTCGTGGACGTCACACTGTCGAAATGGTATATTCCTCGAAGACCGATGAATTTGCTATAGTTCCGTGGTGAAGAACCTCACCATAAAAATCCTATTGGCTTAGAAAAACCTATCAGCTTAATAACTCCAAATGAAATCTATAAAACTATAAAAATTTGAAAAGAGATAAAAATCTTTACTTCAATACCTCTTGAGGTGACTCCTTGGAATCAATGGAAAGTGTGACCAATCGATATTGGTAATACCTTGGGATATCATGTCGTATAGGTTTGAAATTTCAAATATCTTCTTTTATACTGAATTTAATTTGTGATTTTTTTATCTTTCATATCTGTTATTTTACTTATATATTTTTTTCAAGTTGCCAATCTTATAAATGTTATTAATTTTATATTTAAAAAACAATAATTTATAATAGGTAAAAGTTAATAAATAACCTTTATAATGTAAATAGAAATGAATTATTTATTTTAAAATAAATATAAATTATAGATTATATTTAGTTAATCATTAAAAATCAAAGTTTTTTTTTTTAATTTATAAAAACTGCAATTATTTTAATATAAATAGAAAAAAATTAAAACAAAACTTTTCTTTTCTTTTAAAATTATAAAAAAAATTACTATCAAATTTTAAAAAAACTTACAACAATTTTGAAAGAAACAATGTTCGATAAAATGAAATGAAATTTGTTTAACTAATCCTTCAAGATTATGTTTGTAAAATAGTAATTAGTTAGTTTTTACTTTACTTTAATAAGTTATCAAGATAGTTTTATCTTGAACCTACCTTAAATTTGTATAAATGAAGTTCTCATCACGAATGCAATCATTTTTCCATTGTGGAGTTTATTCAAAAGGCTGTCTACAGTGGTATCAGAGCACTGATTGAGATTATAAACGCCATTCCTACATAGTTTGTTTTTGAGGAGGCATTGTTTGAAGTCTCATTGTATAAACACTGGATGACTGCAAGTTGTTTTTGAGGAGATGTTGTCATGAAGAAAAATGAGATAAGATTACATGACTGCTAGATAACATTGATATTAGCGAAGCTTAATCTTTGAAGATTTTTTGGAAGTGAATTATTAACTTAAGTTAAAAGTGGTGGAAATATTCCAAAGGGAAATAGTAAGGTTTGAACCCAACTCTCTTCGAAATTATTTTTGAAGCCCACCATCAAGCCATTAAGAGAATTTTATTTAAAACAAAAGGGGAAAGAGATTTTTTTCTTAGAAGAGTATTGCATATGTTTCAAAAATTTGAAAATGATTTATTCGAATATTTTGTTTGGCTACAAAACAAATATGACTTCAATAGCCTCCATAATTGGAGTTGTGCTTAGCAGAAAGGAGAATTATCAAGAGTGGTTTAGAAATCTTAAAATTTCTCTTTTTTTTAACTATTTTTGGGAAAATTTTGAAGGTAGATAGATAAGGATGCAAAAGAAATTGCATCAGAGCCACCTGATAACAAGAAGCAGTGTGCTCCTCGATGCGGGTGTACGTAGGGGTTGATCTGATGGCAGGGGAATGGGACGGCAAGTGGCATAGCCACATCACCACCCATAAACCCGCACACAAATCCATAAAAATATCTTGCAACAATAGTAAAGGCCATTCAATTCAGCACTCAAATCAACTCACTAGTGCCAACCTGCCTCGACTTTGCATCATGAAGTCCTCAGGTAATATATGACCCACCTGCTCTGTTTCTACTCCTATTCCTCTGAGTTGCAATTTTGTCCCTAGATGTAGTGGAGCCAAATTCATGAATAGAAATGAGCAGGTGATGCAAAATTCTCTGCTGCATCGATTTAGGACGAGGCAACCATTACTCTCAAATCCTAATCTACAACCTGACTTTCAATTCTGCGCCTTATGAGCCTTCTGAGCCTTCTGAACCTTTCGATCCCCACTCAGTGTCGACCCGAGTCAGTCACTCTCTTCATCCCCATGCCATCATGCCCCATTTGTGCCATTGAATGTGCAACAGAGGGGGTAGCAGCAGAGGCAGACTACCTCATTCTCCACCTTCAAAAATTTCAGACTCTTCTTCCCCCATAACAAATTATGTCTTAGTCCGTTATCTAGAAAGTCACAACGGTAGATGCTTCTTAAGTGCTACCCACTCCCACCCTTCACAAACTACCATTCTAGCTACTAACATCCCCTCCAACTCTTAGCATCCCAACCATTTTTCCCAATTCATCTACCATTTCTCTCTGAACTGACCACTCATCAAGGCGACCATCACAGTCACTTTCCAAGAGGAGCCTTCTAGCGACGAAGGACTCCCCACCAACGCAATGAAGAAGAAGGGTAATGCACAGGGCAAGACCATTGCAGCAGAGAAAAATCAAGAACCTCAGGTGAAGGATGACATGGGTGTGTTGTAGAATGACGAGGATGACCTTGACACCTATAGGTGTTTAATCATTGAAGAACACCCGTCAACACCGCATGACACATAATTCTCCACACGTCTTCGGTTTTCAGGTTCACGACAATCAAGTTTATGGTTTATTTTTTGAATTTTTGAGCAAAATCATTAACCTTGAAAATGAAGTCAATAGAATTTTGCTACATGATTCAATTGTTGGTTTCCCCTGCATGGGCAGCAAACTTATTTTGGATTGGACTAGTTTCCCACTTCTGGGAAGTCTTAATCTTGCTTCTGAAGTATTATGCCATGAACCTTGGTACTGAACTACAGAGGCCAAAGCCTCCTTGTATTATTTTGTTACAGTAATATATATTAGACTTATTTAGGGAAAAAAAACAAGAAGTAGTGTGAAATTTTGGAAACAAGAGATAATAAGGCATATGCATTAATAATTGCATCAGTGACAGATGAGGTAATTCAATATATCATTTCATGTGATACTACATTCAAAGCATTACAACAATTGAAAGAATTGTATGACTCGCGCTCAGAACTTGAAATTATTTAGTCGTTGTTGAGATTGTTTAATTTGGAGATGATAGATAATGATCCATTGAAGAGTGATTTTGAAATAAAATTCATTTTTTGTGATATAAAAGGCACTAGAATTGAAGTATATTTACAACTCACAGCTTTTATAAAAGTCCTCCACCCTGTCTATTCACACTATTTGGAATCACTCCATGCTGGTGGGCAGTTAAAAGAGATTACATTTGATAAACTAGTAAATAAAATAGCTGAGAGAGAAAAGGCCTTCAGAAAGAAAGAGTATTGGCCCAATTCTAACATAGAAACTTTATCCCTTGCACAAAAAGATCATAAGTATTATGGTGAAACTTTTAGAGGTGATAAAAGTACTCGAGGTCATGGCAGAAGAAATTATATAGGCAGGGGGGCAAACTTAATCAAGGAGAGAAAAAAAATGATAGAAAACAAAGAAGAAATTATAGAGGCAGGGAGGGAAACATAAGCAGGGAAAGAAACAACAATTTGATAGCCAACAAATAAATTTTAATGATAAACCAATTATCAAGTGTTTTAGGTGTGATAAAATTGGTCATGATGCTGCTAATTTTAAAATTCCTTGGGAGAAAGTTAGTGAAAGGAGAGAATGGTTGAATAAAAATAAAGATCAGACACCACCAGACAAGGGAAAATCACCAAATTCTGCAGAATACGTTGTTTCTCATTGCAATTTTAATATTAATGATGTTTTTAGTACTGCATTTTCTTCATGGTAAGATATTTTGATTTTGGATTCAGGAGCCACATGTGATATGACTTTTAGGAGATATTTTTTTAAAACATTTAGTGACCAAGTTGATGGAGCAATATATTTTGCTGACAAAACTGAATTTAAGCCTTCAAGAGTTGGATCTATTTGTTTGAAGATACCAAATC
Source organism: Pinus taeda (assembly GCA_000404065.3). Lineage (NCBI taxonomy): Eukaryota > Viridiplantae > Streptophyta > Pinopsida > Pinales > Pinaceae > Pinus > Pinus taeda. Next base: position 365,399 of record APFE031713869.1, read on the forward strand.
TTGCAAATTATGTTCTATTGGATATCCTTTATATTCCACAATTTCAAAGAAATCTAATGTCTCTAATGCATATTCGACAGCAAGGGAATTGCATACATATCTTTGATGGAATAATTGAGATACGTAGAGCATTTGATCATGTAGTCATTATGAAAAACATTGAAGAGGGTACACTTTTAAAATTGAATGGCACATCATCTACTATAATGAAGTCTCATGATAGTTATTCTCTTTAAGCACAATGAAATGATACTCTATCTTCTATTTTATTATGGAATACTTGTTTTGGTCACATTAACTATGCTAATATCAGAATTATGAGAGAACAAGGTATAAAAGGATTGCCTACAATTCCAAGAAATCTTACAGCATGTGATGTTTGCATATTGGGGAAACATTCTAACCAGCATTTTCATAGTTCTTCTTCTAAAGCTTTAAGAAAATTAGGTCTCATACAATCAAATTTACATGTTCCTATGCCTGTTGCAACAACCAATGGTAGTAACTATATGTTGAAATTTATTGATGATTATTTGAGAATGTGTTGGGTATATTTGTTGAAAGATAAGTCACAAGTATTTGAAAATTTTAAAACTTTTCATTCGACGGTAAAAAATGGAACTCAACTAAACATTACATTCTCATAATTGATAACGGTCGTGAATATACTTCTAATGCTTTTGAAGAGTATTTAAAGGACAACAGAATCCAACATCAGACTATCATAGCTTATAATCCATAACATAATGTCGTTGTAAAACATATCAATAGATTTTTTATTGATATGGTTAGATCTATGATATTCTTTAAGAATGTTTAATTGATGTTTTCGAGAGAAGAAGTGCTTTATGCAACTTATATTCACAATTTTTGTCCTTCTTTTGTCATCAATAATAAGAATCCTTATGAAATATGGTATAATCGTCTTCCTGTTGTTCAACATTTTAGAGTCTTTGGTTCTCTACACTATCCATTCATTCCTAAACATCAACGCAACAAGTTGGGTGCCAAGAATCGTAAATGTATTTTCTTTGGATATTCTGCTACTTCCAAATATTACAAGTTGTATGATGAGGAGAACAATAAATTTATTATTTCCAGAGAGGTTATTTTTCTTGATTATGATAAATATAATTCCACTGTTGATTGAAAACTGAATCATTTGGAGAAATTTGTGTCCAAAAGGATCTATTTTGAATATGATAATGATGTTCCAGATATTGAAGGGGGGGTTCCCATTCTAGATCAGTTTATGGTTTTTACATATTTGAGTCATGAGAATGACGAGAATGTTACCGCTGAAGAAAAATTGGAAGATAGTATTGTTTCTGCAGGGTTAGAAGGAGTTCCTGAAGAACCTGTACTTTAGGATGAGCAACCATCACATTCACTTCAACCAACTTTACAAAGATCCACACATGTTTGGAAAATACCAAGAAAGAATGATGATTTTGAGACAGTAAGTTCTTCTAAAGGTGATTCAGGTAACATTTCTCATGATTGTGAATTTCATCATTTTACAATTAGTGAACTTAGTTCTTTTGAAGAAGTTGCTAATTGTGATGAATGGAAATATGCAATGAAAAAGGAGCATGTTGTACTTATTAAGAATGGAACTTGGAGGTTAGTGGATCCTCATGTTGATATCAAACCTATTGGTTGTAAATGGGTGTATAAGATCAAGTACAAAGAAAATGGTTCGCTTGATAAATACAAGGAAAGGTTTGCAACAAAACGCTATGCTCAGAAAGAAGGTGTTGACTATGCAAAGACATTTTCTCCTACAAAAAAATGGGGCATAATTTGAACGTTATTTTCTCTTGTAGCTTAGAATAGCTAGAAGATACACCATATGGACATTAAAAAAAAAAATTTGAATGGAAATTTGAAGGAGGATGTTTATATATTTCATCTTGAATGTTTTCTTGTTAAAGGTACAAAGAAAAAGATATGCAAGTTGGTAAAGTCATTGTATGGAATGAAACATACATCCCGTGCATGGTATGAAAAAATAACTGAACACCTTCTCAAGTTGAACTATAAGTTGTTTGATATGAATGATGCAACTCTTTTGGTTAAGAGAGTTGGAAATTTGGTTCTATATTTTGTTTTCTATGTAGATGATTTGATGATTATAGGAAATAATGATGACTGTATAGTATCCATTATAAGAGAGTTAATGAATTTTTTTGAAATGAAAAATTATGTTTTATTTCATTATCATTTAGGGATTGAAGTTGATCAGAAACCCAAATATATTTTTATTTCTCGGAAAATTATATTGGACAACTATTGGATAGATTTGGGAAGCAAGACTGTAACCATGTTGCTACTATATGGAGAAAAATTTGAAGCTTCATTCCACTAAAAGAAGTATTTTTGAGGATCACACAAAGTACACAAAGGATCCTTCAATTTATAATAGTGTTGTGTTGGGTTCGAAGTCTACATATGAACTGTATACTCTAAACATCAGTAAATATAATTTAGTAACTTATTTACTCTTCTATATTAATTATTGATTTATAATAACATGAAATATTCAAGTCACTTGATTTCTACTAAACTAAGAGTATTGACTCATGAGAATGATGAGAATGTTATTGTTGAAGATAGTATTTGTCATGTGGAAAGAGTTATTTTTGCGGACAAACCTAACCTCCCTAGGAGTCTAAGACTCTCTAGTGACAAACAGGACAAACAAGAGCAATCCTTCTCTAAACATACATTATTCTATGAGAAACCAAGTGTTGTTCGATCCTACCTCAAATCCAACGCTTGTTGTAGCAGTCCAGCCTTGCTGATCCAGATGAGCTCCTCCTTCACTTTAAGACCTGCATACATTAACAGTCAAACGATTACATAACACCTGAATATTTCATAAAACAAAGCATATTCATCATATAGACCAAGGAGTACATGAAATAATTCATTAACAACAAATCATTGAGAGAATGGACTTATTTGTATTAAGGGAACAAAAAAGGAACCATTACAACCTGAGCCTTGGTGTTGTGCAAGCTCCTCCCAGGGTCCAACAAGAGATTTCCTCTACTTTGACAAGCTCACCCACTTCCAATATGGCAACAAGAAAAGATGGTAATCTCTCTTCACAAGTTTACAATGGAAGTCCTAATTCCAGCAGCATCTACCCTTTGGAATGTTCAGCTTTCAACCTCCCCTCCTCTGGCCCAAAGCCTGTTAATAGTGTTCTAGAGGAAGTTATTCAGTTCCAACATCAATGGGATACTCCCTCTTTTGGATGGGGTAGCTCCTCTCTTGATGGGATAAGTTCCTCTATCATAGGGATGCATGAACCATCTGGAGGCGCTCAATACACGTCAAACACTCTTCTAGAAGGCTCTAGAAGTGACCACAAGTAACTTTTTAAAGATGAAACTCGCGCCTTTTGACCTTTACAGGGGTACGCACCCATCCTTTGGCTTACAGAGCATACAAGTATGCAGGCACAATGTGTTTGGGATGCGTACACACAGGCAAGGTAGAGAGAACCTGCGTACCGAGAGATAAACATGTTTTTAAGTGACTTTCTCTCTTTTTGAAGTTTGACATGAAGAGCAGAGGTATGAGGCTTGAAAAAGAGGATAATATGACTATTGATGAGCCATATTGACTGTAGATAGTCATGGTGACAAATTTCAGTGTAACAGATTGCCCCCTAAAGTACGAAGCCTGTAATAGATAAGGGTGTTTATATCATATAGGAAGGGTGAAGTACTTTATCATTTCAAGGATCACCTTGTGGAGAGCCCAGTCAGAACCTGCAATTTTCAACACAAAATACATGTATAAGATCATATCATCGCTGAGGTAGGCATTCCCATACTCAGATCAAAACTTTAACTATTGGACTAACTATCCTGGTACAAGAATGATTTCATAATACATCATAATCATAGACTCGTGTAGACACAGTATGGGCGCAGCCATCTGTTTATGATTGGTCTACAACATAATGAATACAAAACTCCTTGCAGCCTGGATGGTGGAAACTAGATCTAGGGTCTTCATCTCTACTTCCAGAATTGGTACAATTAGCCATGTGAATAAATGAGTCGATGTCGAACATGGTAGAAACCACTTGATTACCAGTCAATGATGTAAACTATTAACAAGCGTGAGAGAGACCACCAGTAATGTCAATGGTTCTCAAAGTACCTAGCATAATCCATGAGATGTGAATGAATGAGTCGGTGTCGAACATTTCATGGAATCCTTCGATCGTAAGTCAATGATGAAAACTGACGTCGAAGGCGAGAAACCTGCCTTTGATAAATGCAAACCTCAAGGTACTGACGATTTCTAAGTCAGCTTTCTAGATAATGTGCTGATGTCGATAGAAAGCGACCCGTTGCAGGCAAGCCCACAACATGAAATCATAGTTCAAGTTGAAGAAATGTTGCTGCAAGGAATGACTCAATCATGACACAATGAATGATAGGCATTTTGCGGTTGAATGTTTTGTTTACAGACCTCTTGAACACATAACGACACAACATATGGTTTGGTGATGAATGACTCAAAGTCGACTCCCGTAACCCGGCTAAAGGATGTCAATGATTTGGTCAACTGTGAGGTAAAGGATTTCCC
>APFE031713870.1:0-14666 GCA_000404065.3 Pinus taeda
CATCTTCAACTATTCTCACTTCATATAACTACTTGTAATGGAAGCCAGATATTTTGCTTCACCTCAGAGGCAAAGGTTTGTATTAGATCGTTATGGACATGGACAATGAACGCTATTCTTCCATTTAAAAATCCAAATACTTCTACAGGATGGACGAAGCTTTTGGTCTTCTAATGTTGATCGTATCTCCAACATTGTGTTTCCATGTGGACACATGCAACACTCTGAATCAAGTCTAAACAACCTTGGAGAATTTATTTGGAAAGAAGAATGAGATACGAGCTCATATTCTCAAAATTCAGCTAAATTCCTTAGATCCAAACAACGTTGAGGACATTCAAGATTTCTTTACGAAATTCAAATCATTGCTTCTTCAATTACAGGATTGCGAGATCGATAAATCCAAACTGGAAATTCAATTGATCATTTCTATTTTGTCTAAATTAGGTCCTAAATATGTTGTTTTTGTTTCTACATTTCATACAATTAGACTTGCAACTGGAGATAAATGGAAAATGTCCAAACTTGATGCATTTGTTGAGTCTCTCATTCATGAGTAGGATAATCTCATCAAGATGAGTTCATTAAATTCTTCAAATGTACATGCTCTCACCATGCATGAAAATTCAATGTCCAACTCAAAACCAAATCAACAATCCAAAGGCAAAGAAAGGACAAGAGATCCAAATGTAAGAAATGGAGGAAATCCAAAAGCTCCAGATGAGACTTCTAGCTCCAAGGGTAAGAAGGGAAGAAATGAAACTATGAGTTTCCTTATTGTAATAGGGGATATCATCCTGAATCCTCTTGCATGTAGAAGATTATTGATCTGATGGAAAAGACTCTTCAGAAAAAATAATCTTGGTCATCACATTCCATAAAGTGCCAAGAATAAGATGAAAGAAAAACCATCGGAAACATGGGGTAATGGTCATGCTTTGATTTCCCTTCATTCTCTACCACAATAATGAATCATTGGTTGAGGAGCTTCACATCATATGGGTTCTTCAAAATAATTCTTCTCTATAAGCATACTTGGGACCTCCTATTCTCATGCGAGACAATTTTGCAGTTGAAGCAACTGGACAAGGAAGAGTGCAGTTCGAAGATGGAAGTTTTGAAAATGTCTTGCATATTCCAAGGATTTCTGTGAATCTTCTTTTAGTGTATCATATGACACACAATGGCACCAAAAGGAAAGTGGAATTTAACCTAGACTTCGTGGGAATTTATGATATGCAAACCAGCTTGAAGATTTCATCTAACAAGGTAAATGATCAATCTCGTCCGTATACCTTTTTTGATTTTGTTCTTCACTTAGATTCTATTTTTCTACTTACACATGCAAATGAAGAAAGTAGGATTTTTCACGAGAGATATATGTATAAACTTAGAAAACAAGGGATGGTTAAAGGTTTGTTAACCATTGAATTTTCAAAGGTTGTTTGTAATGGATATGCTCTTAGAAAGCATCCACAAGACAAGTTCAAGAAAGGACATGCATGGAGAGCCTCTCTTCATCTTTGGAGCTTGTACACAGTGATCCCATGGGTCCATTTCTAGTTCCTTCAATGAGAAAATAAGGATATGTGTTGTCATCTATAGATGATTATATGAGATTCACTTAGGTATAATTCCCAAAACTCAAATATGAAAATTTTCAGCATCTAAATATTTTCAAAGCACATGTGGAAAACCAGTCTAAAAAATGCATCAAGATCCTCCACACAGATAATGGGAAGGAATATGTCAACAAAGATATCCATAATATTTGTAATGAAGTAGACATACAGTTGCACAATACAATGCCTTACACTCCGCAACAAAATGGGGTGGCTGAGAGGAAGAACATAACTTTGAAAGAGATGGTCAATTGCATATTGCATGCAATATCTCTTCCATCAAATTTGTGGGTTGAAGCTATCATTTGTGCTTCATACATCCATGATAGATCTCCTCATAACTTTGTCATTGGAGAAACACTTTTTGAGTCATGGACTAACATGTAACCTGAAGTCCGTCATTTCCATATTTTCAAATCTTGAGCATGAGCTTGCATTCCTACAAAGAAGAGAAAGGCTTTAGAGCCTCAGAGTAAGGAATGCATGTTTGTTGGATATTCTAATGAATCCAAAGGGTACAAATTGCTTCATATCAACAAAGAATACCTCTTTATTGAAAGGAGGGTAAATTTTGAAGAAGATGCTTTGCATGCACCACCAGATTAACTTTTTACAAATTTGTCATCAGCACCAATTGATGAGTAGGCAAATGATACTTCAGATCAGAATTCTGATCTAGATGAGACTTTTCCTGCAACACCTATTGGACCACTAGTTGTTGAACATCAAGATAAGACTTCTTCAAACAGTTTGGAAGATTCTCGACTACCTTCAACACAAAAATGGTGCAACATGAGTGAGCTCTTAGATGATCCTAGCACTAGACCTCAGTTTGAGGAAGCTCCACAATCACTCTTAGCTATGGAGCCATGCATGCCCATGCACACTTATATGATGCATGCATATAATCCACAAACTTATACAGAAAAAACTGGGCATCCTGAATGGTAAGCAACTATGGATGAGGAATACAACTCTCTCATTGAGAACCAGACTTGGGACCTAGTTCCGTTACCTTCCAATTGTAAACTTGTTTGGTGCAAGTGGGTTTACCTGACCAAGAAAGCAACAAATGGCCAAGTTAGTCAATCCAGGAGGATCCTCGAGGATTGATTCGGGTGGATCTTCATAAAAGTACCAATGGCATGGTAAAAGGCTCAAAACTCAAAGTGGTAGAATCTAGGTAAACTTAACATTGGATCGAAGTTCTCGTCATCCTAATTCCAATGGTGTAAATGAAACTCAAATATGAATTCGTATGAAGAAGTTACAGCAAGTCAAAGTTCAAAGTTTGACTTGTCCAGGTGGCAGGAAGAGATGACATGGAAAAAGTCTCAGCGAATGGGGAAATGCCAAGTGTTAGGCTTCCATTGGTCCTGCAAATTGCATATCGGACCAAGAGGAAGAAGCAACTTAAGGAGAATCGACCCAGGCAGGATCTCGACTGCGATTGCGGTATCGCATATCGCAGGTCGGAGGAGGAACAAGTATTCAAGAATCAGTCCTCGACGAAGCCCGATTGTGATGCGATAAAATCACCATCGTGGATCACAGCGAGAGCATGGAGTATCACCCCAACCACTGTCGATTGCGATTTGCGATGGGGGCATTTCGGACCCGATATTTTTGTACACTGTATTTTATAACTCTGTTGTGTTTGCTGCTATGCCAGTATATGGACTTTGATATCCGCTGAGGGAAGTGTCGATTGCGATTTGCGATGAGTCCTGCCGGATGCGGTATTTTTTTATGATGTGTTTTATAACCTAGTGGGTCTGTTGCATCGCAAAACGCTTATTATATGGGATTGGTCCATCACTAATTGGAAACGTTGATGGGTTATCAATGTCGATAAAGCCGCAGAGGCAAGGTAAAAGCTCGGTCAAAATAGTTAAAGAGTTTTTCCAGGTTTGTAAGGGGATCATTGCCATGTTTTATTCAAGCTAGAGAATGTTTGTTGGGGTAATGCCCACCTGCTAACTTCATTGTTGGTTGGAAATTGCACAGGTTTTGAGGGATTGCCACCATGCTTATAAAAGACCCTTTTGTGTCAGAAGAAGGCAGAGAGGACTTGCCGATTAATTCAAAATCTAGTGTGCAACAGACCCTAACCTTGGTAGTAGGCTGAGACCTTGCCTTGAGCAGTAGGGAGGTTCTGAGAAGTTGTAGAAAGATCGATTATCCAAACCAGGTGTTTGGATAGGCATTTTTGCATGATTTTTCGCCAGGAGTTCAATGGTACTATCTGTTTCTAAAGCTGGGCTCTCCATTCTTCATCCATCTTCTTGCTTGGAGGTATAAGGATTGTAAAGACTGCTAACTTGTAGTTTTATATCTTTTTTTTATGCCACTTAATGAATGAAGGGCTCCCCACTATTGAGCAGGGACCGGAGACGTAGTCCAAACTGGACAAATTCTGTAATCAAATCATTGGGTCACGCTTTTCATGTTATTCTGGTTATTTTCGCATTGTTTATGTGTTTTTAAGTTCTATGGTTAAGAAGCTCCGTTTTATGTAATTCTGATGCATCTGTAAGTAAAAGATCTTGGATCATTAATTGATATAAATGACAGTTGGTGGGAAAAGGTATTCAATAGGTACATGGTGTTGACTATGAAGAGACTTTTGCTCGAGTGGAAGAAATGGATTCCATTCAACTAGCTCTCTCCATTGCAACACCAAGATAGTGGGAGGTGCATCATATGATGTGAAGAATTCCTTTCTTCATGGTGATCTCGAGGAGGAAATCTACATGGCATAGCAACATGGATACATGCAAAATTTATCTCTAGTATGCAAACTAAAAAAGTCTATCTATGGCCTCAAGTAGGCACCTAGAGCTTGGTATGCAAAGATGGATTCCTATTTGTTATCTCAAGATTTTGTACGCTACAAATATGATTCCAATGTTTATTTATTGAAGAGAATTGACTCCTTGTTGATCATACTACTCTACGCAGATGACCTTTTAATAATAGGTAGTTTAGTTTCTTCCATTGCTGAGATCAAAACTACATTGCATAAGTAATTTTCTCTGACAGGCACGAGCTTGCTAAATTTCTTCCTTGGACTAGAGATCAATTGGAATGGTTTTAGGATTTAAATTTCTCAACTGAAGTATGTTAGGTAATTTTTGGCACGATTCCACATGAGTGATTGCAAGCCAACAACCACACCTTTCCTATCAGGGATAAAGCTTGAAAATGGCAAAGCCACACCATTGGTTGATTGCACGTTGTGCCATCATCTTGTGTGGAGTCTTCTTTATCTCACTCACTCCTATATTGATCTCCCATATGCCATAGGAGCAATTTCCAGATACATGTAGGAGCCACATGAGTTACACTGGAAAGTTGCAAAGTGCATCCTTCAATATATCTAGGGAACAATCACCTATGGGATTCATTATGTAGCAAATTATTCTTTGGATCTCATTGAATTCACAAATTCAGATTGGGTTGGCAACAACCTTGATCGCAATTCCACCTCTCACTATGTACTTAGTTTGAGATTCGACCCCATTTGTTGGCCAAGCAAGAAGCAGATTTCCATTTTGTTATCATCAACAAACGCTGAGTACTGGGGAGTAATCAATGCTACCATTCAAGCCATTTGGGTGTAACATTTCCTTTTTAAGCTTGGTATCATTGTCAATCGTCTTACTGTAATATGGTGCGACAATCAGAGTACATTGAAGTTTTGTAGAGATCCAATGCAACAACAACGAACCAAACATATCGAGAGCCACATGCACTACATTAGAGAATTGATTTAGGATAGGATCATCGATTTGCAGTATTGTCCCAATTCTGAGTAGACTACCGACATTTTCACCAAGACTTTCACTGAGCAGAAGTTTCATTTTTTGCGAGATCATCTATGAGTGAAGGACACGCCTACCTAACAATTGTCTTTTCTTTTCTTTTTTCATTGTATTTTTTTTCTTGGGGGCGAGGGGGATAGGGGGGTTTCTTCCCACTCGTTTTTCCCTCTTTCCTCTTTCATGCATTGTACATGGGTACCTAAATTGGTCTTGTTGTTGGAACTCATTCATCTTGCATCATACTTAACTAAGTTATGTTTAAGGGGAAATGTTAGTGTACATGCACATTAGTTAACTTTAATTAGCGTTAATTAAATTTAGTGTCTACATGTAGTGTGCACTTAGTATTAGTTAACTGTAATGCTTGCATGTGGTTTATGTGTACATTAACATAACATAAAGCACACTTAACTTTAGTTAACCTTTGTGTTTGTATTCATTTAAAGATAACTTAATTGCTTTATGTATTGATTCTCTCATCAATATTCATATATCTAATTCATTCTCTTTTCCGATTTTACTTTTCCATTTCCTGTAAATTTATGCCATTATTAAACCACATTAATATTTAACCGTAATTGATTTAGATATTAATGTGGCTTCAAATTAATTAATTACGGCATCTATTCTTTTGCTGGCCAATTTTGTGGTTTACATTACCCTAATTTGTGTCATTGACTTAGATATTTGTGTGGTGTGCTCGATGACAAATTAGTGGAGGCATTCGTGTTGGCTAGCAAATCATCAGTAGTTGCAAAAGCAAGTGGAGTAAAAAATTTTGAAGTTAAAATTAGGCTGAACAACCTCATCTTCAATTTCATAAGTTATTTCTTTCCTGGATTATATGGATAGTTTTATTTATTTTTTAATTCTTTCAACAATAGTCCCCCCCGTTTTTCATATTTGCGATTTGAACATCAACGCAAGGATTTACTTTTGAAGATGTAAATGTAATTATGTACAGTTTTCGAATTTTCATATTTGTGATTTGAACATCAACGCAATGATTTTTTTTCTGAAGATGTAAATGTAATTATGTAAAGTTTTCTCTGTCGCATTTTCTAGTCGAAAAACAAACATTCAAATAACTTCAATAAAATCTCATATCATAAATATAATTTAGCAATTCTCAACATGGATCGATTTTGATGCAGATTGAGGAAATATCAGATGGCATAATGATATACTATCAAAGTTTCAGAAAGGATATACTATCAAAGTTACCAACGCGATAAGATTATTTGTCGATGAAATGGAGAATTCTTGGGGAGGGGCCCGAACGGCCATTTCCTCGTATGTTGATCCCGGCGCTGACTACGGATTTTCCCTTTTTTAATGGCTGGAAATCATGAAAGTAAAGGTGTGAAATACTAAATCAGTGAAATAAATATTCTTATTTTTTTCAGTCGGAAAAAAACGCTGTTCAGGATTATATCTATATGCAGCTTTTAGAAGCTGGCCCATACCACATTATTTACAAAAACTATATGTCTCTGTTATAACCAGTGTGCTCATTATCAAATATTATAATCTAACATTGTCTTCTATGTGTAAAAGCATCAGTGTGACATTGTTTACATATTTACCATATACAAAAATGTAATGCAAAAGTATATTAGAAGATGCTTATCTGTGTTAATTCCGTTGCTTAGGAGAGAAGGTTCTACCTTGGCAACAGGATACATCCAGCGTCTATCATCCTTGTCATCATTTTTATTTGTACACGTGTAATCTATTTGATGTATCCAGTAGACACATCTTGTCTGCATTTTTGTTGTAGTCTCTGCTGATGTGCTGTATGGTGGATTCTTGGAATGTGGCCCATAAATCTTCTATTCGAATTAACCAGCTTTGAAGTGAATTGTGTTGTACGTTGTTTTTTCCCATGATATGGTCAATGATACAAGGATACAGAGGGAATCTCCAAAAATGTAAATGTGTGAGATGCCCATGAAATTTGTGAACCATATTACTGCCACAATGCAATGGCTTCTGCTTTCATGCTCGATCCTTTTCTTACTTATCAGTGTATCCAAAATTCTTGGTCTTTGACATATTTAATCCAAATACCACACCCGCATCTCCTTCCTTGTGAAGCCTCATTTAAAATCCTGCTGGGTATACTTGCAAGAAGCCAAACCCTTGTCAGCCTTATGTTCGTGCGAAATTTCATTATTCTAACCAAAACTGATCCATCCATCTATGTAGCCAATAATCCTATCTTCTCTCCACTTTAACCTTCCAAAGATAAATTGATCGATCTCGCAGAAAACTGCCAAAGTAAACGTCCTCCATCTGTAGCATTGTGTACTCCCCATTTTAAACAGTTCGTTATGTCATTGAAATAAATAAATATTCTTATATTGGTTGTGTGTTGTATTGGTTATATTTGAGGACCAATTTGTTCAGATTCCAGCAATCCTCCGTTACAGATTTATAAGAATGGTTGAGATTATCCATATAAGTTGTTGAGAATGTATGCCGCATGATTATTCATATAAGTTGTTGAGAATGTATGCTGCATGATGTGTTTGCTGGTAAATCTGTTTATACAAGCTTACGTACTAATTAATATATAATAATTATTATTTAAGTTTATGATAATTATAAAAATATATTTAAAATAAAATATTAAAATAGATTTGAATTTTTTTGGTTATTGCACACAGATCAGTTTAGACAAGTCTTGTTTGAGAGCATGGAGGAAAAACTTTTAACAATAAATAAATAAGTTTTAGTTTCTGGTTTGGTTATGTTTCCTAATCTCCAAACTGGGCTATGGACCTCCACCAACTAATATGAAACCCCGATTGTTTTATCCTACCAAACTTAAATGTGAAATCGCATCCGCTCCTTATTGTCGGATTTGGAATATGACCTACAATAAGGTCCACTCTCTATTCAAGTATCTTGCACTCGTTATCTATTTTTATTCATTAATTACCGCTGGTTAGTCAACTATGTGCATTTACTATCGTTTTATTATCCCTCATATGAAGATTTAATGTTTTATGCCCTTGTCCAGAGGCAAATTAATATAATCAATCGGCCTTTTTTCCCACAAATTTCTAAAATAATTCTTTTGGTGTGAAGGTTTCAATATCCTAAAACTCCCCTATATATTTAATCAATATGCTACATTTGTTAATGATGGCAACTTAAAACGTCTATATGCATCTTGGTGTGAAGGTTTCAATATCCTAAAACTCCCCTATATATTTAATCAATATGCTACATTTGTTAATGATTGCAACTTAAAACGTCTATATGCATCTTGGTCTTGGCGGCTACTCTATTCATTAATTTAATTAATGGACAAAGCATGTGCGTTTACTTTTACTTTATTCTCGCTCACACGAAATTGATATTTTTTATGCCCGGGGCAATTTATTATATGTGTTTATTCAAACGAACTACATTGATAATCTGGAGTAGACTTTCGACTTGCAAGCTTTTGAAAAGGATTATTCTCATGTCAAAGTTTCAAAATCCCGAAAATCCCATGTATATCTAATCTATATGTGACATTTTCTTTTGATTAAGGTTTGAAACTTATCCACACATCCTGGCATCGAGGATTGTTTTGTTCAATAATCAAATTAATGGCCTGCCTATGTGCATTTATTCTCACTTTACTCTCACTCGAATGAGCATTTATGTCATTTTCTCTGTCATTGGTAACCCTGCAACCTCTGCCATGTGTCTTGACTCTGATTTATTGTTCCCTTTGCTTAGCTGGTAGATGGGCGTGTGCTCTATTTAGCCTCTTCATGTCGCACTATTCTACCGATTTTTCGAGTTTCATTTTGTTGTTGTTGTTGTTGTGCTATTGTTGGTCTCTTACTGTTGCTACTACACGTTGTGTTGTTGTCTTAAACTGGATAACTACCCCAGAATTTCAATAAAAAATAGGTGAGAATCAATAACCTGCTAACCATATCGTCTTTTGCACTCAAATGGCAAGTATCAATGTTTTCATACTGCGTGTATAGCTTAGAATACTATGTGTTTTGTCACAACGTGCAACGCCCCCGCCTGTAGAGTTTCTAAAACACCATATATAGACGACTAACTTTCTATGTTTAAACATTTCAATTTTCCTTTCCCTTTGCCTTTGACTTTTGGCAACAATCTAAATTGTAATTTTTTCTTCTTTCATTTGGCTCCAAGTGTGTTAATCCTGTGAATGACCGAGCTCACTGTTTTTTTTTCCTTCTCTTCCATTGTTGACAACATTTTACGGGCTTTCACCTTTTAGGACAACTCCTTTCCTCATCATCATGGAAGTTGCCTTGACAACAAATTCCATCACTTTGTTGCTTGTTGGCTCTATAACGATCCAACCATCGCTCCAAATCGTTGAACTCGACCTTCTTGCTTCCACAAAGACATCGTCCCAACACTACCACATTTCACTCTTCGACGGTACCTCTCAGCACAAAACTTTTCTTTTGTTTGCTTACAATGCCCATGTCATCTCTAGTGCCCTCCATTTCAACTCGATTATCATTCCGAGAGAAGTCAATTGTACTTTTTTGCAAAACTATGCGTATGTTCACTCTTCACCATACTCTTGATGTTTTCCTGTTCCTCCCTCTCTACGCCATTGTCACTCTGACGAATGTCGCGTTGATTTTCTCTTTCTTTCCTTCTATTCAGGAGTCTGCAAATTATTGAACCGAAAGTTCTTGAATGTCATGCAACTTTGATTGGGGCCCTGGACCTTCTTCAAATTGTACAAACGTCGACATACCAAACGACCTCTTCAATGTCACATGCCCTTGCCTCGTCTACTACTGCTTCGACACTAGATTCACCGTCATCATCAACTCAGCTTTCCTCCACTCTGCCTATTGCCATTCCACTCATGACGCTAAGCCCCTATCGTAAACAATGGTTGATCTAGGGTAGGGTGCTTGGAAAAACATATGTTCGCTCCTACAACAATGCTCGAGGGTCTGGAAACGCCTTTGGATTCGACCTTGTTGATTCTTCCATTGATACAATCCATCTCTCTGCCTTTGGTGATTTCGCAGGTTCCTTGCATGACCTTGTTCAAATTGGGAAGCTTTACATGGTTTCAAATGGCACTATGAAACCAAAAAACACAAATTACAACCATCTGGATAGAAAATGGGAAGTCTACCTCTCTGCAACTTCCACTGTTGAACCTTCCTTAGATGATGTTCCGACAATTCCTTTCCATCGTTTGCGTTATAAATCTATAGATGAAATCAGATATGCAAACCTTGACTCAATTGTCGACATCATTGGCATTGTCAAGTCCACTTCTCCAACTTCCACCATTTGTTGAAGAGATGGCTCTGAAACAGCTGGGAAAATTTTTCGCTTGGAAGACATGTCTGCCTATAGTATCGACATTACTCTATGGGAGGAGCATTGCCACACCTTGGGAAAGCAACTCATTGAACTTGCCTCTTCTGGTGTTTTGACCATGCTTGCAATCAAACAGGTTCACATAACTGACTTTAATGGAAGCACTGTTGGGACTATCTCGACCACCAACTCCGTGCTAGATCCCGTCATTCCAGAGACTGAACAACTCCAATCATGGTTTCATCAAAGAGACCGCTTGGCCTCTTCAACATCGTTAAGTAGAAAAATTCTCAGGAACTTCCAAGCGGGGCTACTCACAACATACAATTGTCGGCCTCATTGGCTCGCATCCTGATGAAAAACCAACATGGTTCTTTGTTAGTAGAACCATCACCTCTATTGACATGCAATATTTATACATCCTTGCATGCCCTCTCTCATCTGATGGCATGCAATGCATGAAAAAAATTGTCAACCACTCAAATGGAATGTGGCATTGCACAAAATGTGGTGGGGACTTCCCAGAATGTGACTATCGGTGTGCGCTGAAATTTGAAATGCATGACCACACAGGCGTACAGGAAAATGTCATCGCATTTGATAATGTTACAATTGAACTCATGGATGTCCAAGAAAAATACTTTTTCATACTCTCCAATGATCCTGGTACTATCCACGAGCTTCGTTCAAGGGTTTCATGTCGTCCTTTCCTCTTCACACTGTTTGTGAAAACGAATATCTTCAATGGTGTGGATCGTTTAAAGTTTGTACTAATCAATTCAGAGGAAATCACCTATGGTTCTGCACGTTTCATTCTCCTCCAGGAAATCCAAAAAATGTCTAATGCTCCAGTTGTTCGGCGTCTTTGAAAGTCTATTTATTTTCCCCAAGCCACCGTGAAGTGTAAACAATAACTTCTATACGATTTTTCGTTCATTGTCATTTCGTCCCTTCTCATCCCCCTTCTTTTTGTTCACTTCATCATTGTACTTCTCTTCTTTATGTATATACTCCTATGATACATGTTGTAGCTTCCACCTTTGCATATTTCTCCATATTTTACTTTTACATATAGTATATATGTTTTTTTTCTTCTTCCTTCTAAACAAATTAGAATATTCACATCATTTTATATTGTTCTTTGTGCACCTAAATACAAACACTGACTTCTTACAAAGGGTTGTCATCTGGTTGCGTTAAATCTACTTGGTAAATGAATGATAGATAGTTATCGATCACCACAAAAATACTTTGCTGAAATAAGTTTGATTCTAATCTTGTTCTATGCTACAAAGATAGCTTTGATAAAGTTCCAACAACAAAATTTGAATCGCACAACATTAGTACATAATATCAAAGAAACATAAAATCTATTATAAAAAGGCCTCTCGGGCCACTAAAATTCAGCTACTTTTTCAAAAGACACGTCTACTTTATAAGCTAGAAGGCACTACTTCAAAAATATACCCACTAATGAAGTTCTTGCTTTTGGGAGCTATGTACTCTATCTTTGCACTTAAGACAACTTTTTCTGGTCTCCTATAATCACTTGAACTCGTATTCCCAATATCTTTGCAAACCCCTCAAGAAATGCTCAAAAGAGACTCCTTTATGCACCAAACAAGTCCAACAAACAAAGACGCCTAAAATATAAAGCTGATTCAAACATCCAAACCTTTCCATCTATACCCTCGTCTCATGTTTCTCTTCCCCAACATCTCGAAGATTCACTTGCAAACCCATCTCCTTCAACATTTCCTGCTCCGAATGTACCTACCCTTCAACTTCCTCCATTCACTTCCACTTCTTGCCCATATACATCGAACACCCCACCATCGATTTATCCTCCTTCACCCTCCCATACCCATATTTTGGTCAACCCTGGTCTTAACCATGCACACCAACGATTCCGTGAAAGGATAGATGACCTCTCTTCCTTGCATATCTTCTCCATATGTAAAGAATCATACCCAAATATGAAAACAAAATTCTTACATGGTAACCTCTATTGCTCTCAAAGTGCAACTACAAAATCCACACACTGCTTCTCCCTTGTGAACAACATGGACCATGGTGACCAACCGTTTGTCCTTTCTTCTCTAACAAAAATAGAAGAAATGCTCATATCACATGTCAGCCCAATCTTGCAATTCACCCACACACATGGTGGGCAATACAAATACATTGGTCATACTATTTGTTTCCTGCAAGAAATCACTGCCATTGCCAACGTTTTACCGCGCTTGATTTCCGAATTGGACATCATCGTTGTTACTAGGCATGGCTGTGACCACAAAACATATGATTTCATTGTTAGCGCGACACATGTTCTTGTGGATTTAGAGTACAAACTAGCCCATGATCCCTACTACAAGGATGTCCAACTGAACCAAGTTCCTCCACATCCTCGAGATCCTCTGAGTCATGATGAAGAGACTCAGAAGAATAGTATAGAAGCAAGAGGAAAATGATCCATTAGTTGTTGAATGGACAACATATTTCCTATAACTTAGCGTGGAAATACAAGTGCAGAGACAAAACATTTCAGCCTTGATCAATTTTTTTTGCTGGATGGACATCATAATTACTATAACAGCCTGGAAATGTAAGTGCAGATACAAGAAGTTTCAGTCCCAAAACATATTTTTTATGCAATGAGTTGATTAATTCTCAGTTATTTGAAAAAGCCATTTACAACAAGCTCCGAGCAGTTCGAGTAACAAGTGTCATAGGTGAATTTTCAGTAACATATCACTTGGTATCTAGTTACCAATATTATTTATTTAGCTTGTGTTGTAGCAGATCTCAAAGAAGGAAAAAACATTCATACTACTATCATTTATATTGTAATGAAAGTTGTCTGTACATGAAATTAATTAATCATATGAATGCTATAATAAGAAATGTATTGCAAACTAACTCCTTTAATTTCATCCGTTTGCCCTCGCAGTTAAATGTTGTACATGAAATTAATTAATCATATGAATGCTACAATAAGAAATGTATTGCAAACTAACTCCTTTAATTTCATCTGTTTGCCCTCGCAGTTAAATGTAGCCCAGGGAAATGTGTCTATCATATATAAAATTATGTGTAATTGTAATTAGGGAAATGTGTCCATCATATATATAATTCCTCTTCTAAATGTACATAAAATGGATTTGCTTTAGATTTTTAATTATAAACTATACTTGTTTTAATTTTCAAATTAAAATCTCTAAACAAATTTATGGATTTCTCATAGTTCCCTCTATTCGCACCAAAATAACACTTCGTTTCACAACATGAAATGAAATGGAATTTTAATGTCCACGAGACTAGATATAGTCTATGGGACCACTAGCTTCTCTACTTTTTACCTTTTGCAATTCAGTCCTCTTATTATTCAAATCAATAATGAGTTGACCCAACCTTCTAATAATACCCTCATTGAAAAGACAATGCCAAGGAACTGATGTTAACATACTGTTGTAAGTGTCTTTGAAATCATCATATTTTAAAATGAAATGTTTTTTGGATTCCACTGCCCTAGAAGTGCAAAAGTACACACCTGTTCTTCTCAAGCTTCTTTAGGCCTTTTCCATTGATCTGTTTCGCACCATAGCTGATGCGATTTAGTTTTTAATTGAGCAATAAAAATCTTTGCTCTCCATCCATGGAATGCTAACTCCAATATACTCTTTTTGTTGGAGATCACGAGTGGGGTTGAATTCTTGCGCATAGCATTTCTTCTTTCTACTCAACTCTTTTCCCCATATACATTTGCGAAACTTCTCCATAACTGTTGGGTTGTGTTATATTCTTTCCACGACTAACCTACGTAGTGAACCGGGGGGTTAGAGGGGGGGCGGCAGCCCACCCTGTCTGGGGGGTTTGAGGGGGG
>APFE031713876.1:7755-23033 GCA_000404065.3 Pinus taeda
ATGATGTATTGCTTGTATTCAATAAACACATGTTATTGGTAAGAATAAAATTAAATAAAGATTGATTTGAGCAATAAAAATATAGAGTCATGGATCCAAATCACTGATAAATGATTCTATCTAGGTTTTTTATGTAAATAGATCATGCATTGGTTTAATGTCTTCATAATGTTTATGATGGACATTTAAATATACATTTTTAAGATTTGATAAAGTAATTTCCATATTAGCTGAGAAATATTTGACTCTGCATGTGCTTTTTATTTTATAGGTATGAATTTGTAATGATTAGGATGTTCTAAACATTTGTGCAATTTTGAATTTGCTCTAAATTTTAAAGTACTCAATATTTCTATCTAGACAGGGCAATATCCAAAGCTTGATATATTTTTTAGAAATTTTAAATGAAATTTATGTTATCCATTAATTTAGGATTAAATTAAACTTTATTTATGTCTAGATGGCAAATTAAACTTTTAGACAATTTTTGAGTTATGGAATAATATTAATGTTTTTATGTAGCAACTATGTACTTTTTTTTTCAAAACCAATGGAAAGCAATAAACAGACAAATGGGAACTAGAAGGAATTAAATAACGTTACAACCTTTGTTATTTTCAATTGTGGTGTTTAATAGTATTTAAAGTCTAAACACTTAAAGACAATTATAAGGGTTTTCAAATACTATACTTAGATTTTACTTGTTTGGCCAATTGAAATTTGGTATGATTTGAAGTACAATGTCTAATTTGCTTACAATTGAACATCTTTGACAAACGAAATTAGTTTTTAGAACACTTTTTCCTGGAATTATTTATTGTAGTTGATACTAACAAGCCTTTAAAGAGTAGTATTATTTACATTGTAGAATCATTATTTGACTTGATGATATACTGGATTCAGGGGATGTTTGCTAGTTTGGGTGGAATCTGTTATAAAACAGTGCTATGTAATTGTGAATGATTTTGAGTCATGGAATGTGTAGTTGTGGAATTGTTAAATTCGTTG
The DNA here is from genome assembly GCA_000404065.3 of Pinus taeda. Lineage (NCBI taxonomy): Eukaryota > Viridiplantae > Streptophyta > Pinopsida > Pinales > Pinaceae > Pinus > Pinus taeda. Next base: position 8,764 of record APFE031713876.1, read on the forward strand.
CAACAACTTATAAAAGAGGAGGAGACTGATAATAGAAAATTGCATTATGCAAATAAACCAGAGAAGAGGAAAAACAATGAGCAGTTTGAATGAAATTTCCATGGCAGGTGGATTAGTTGCAATTTTAATTGGTGCTAATGTTTATGCTGTTGCATGCAATATCTTTGTTCAAATCCAGAGAACAATGAATGGCTGTCAAAGGCCAACATGCAACAATTTTTTTTGTGTGATTTAGATGATAAATTTGTTGATTCACTATGTCTCAAGTGAGAAAGAATTTTCACAAATTATAATGCTAAAATCAATAGATATTAAATGCACCCCTAAATCTCATAATCATTTTTGTTGTGTATGTCTACTTGGAATCTTTATTCCAAGATGAGTGGCTATGGAAGCTTAAAATATTGCATTTCTAGAAATTTTTTGTTTTTCTCAAATTGACACATTTACTAAAGTACATGTGCAATTTAATGTAGTTATAGAACTATGATTAATATTAAACGACGATTTTTATTTGCAATTTCCATAGTCACGTGTGGCTAGAATGTTATTTGTTATTTATGGCATAGTAGATAATGCTTCCAATGGCTGGCAAACAATATGATACAAAGTTAGCCTGCCCACCTTGGTTTGCAATTTAATGTAGTTATAGTACTATGATTACAATTGGGCAATGGTTTTTTATTTGTGCTTTCTTTAGTCATGTATCACTAGAATGTTGTTTGTTGCTTATGACATAATAGATAATTCTTTCACTAGATAGTAAACAATATGATACTAAATCACATTACCCATTTTTGGTTTTTTATTTACAGAAAATAGATTAGAAATACACATACACACACATGCACACACATTTTCTCTGGTGGCATTGAATGCATTGTTAATTTGTCTTTGTACATAGCTTGCGTAAATTCATGGCTACAATGCTATTAATAATGTTACGCCTTTCATACAGTGTTGGCAATTCTCATGTAGTCTCATTCTCAGTATGCCAATCTCTTAATGATTAGTGCGTGATCGCAAATACATTTGAACTATGTATAGGCTATGCATGGACAGAAAGTATATAGAACTGATATAATTAATTTTATTGTGTCATAAATAATAGAGAGACAATTTAGATAAAATAATTCTAAAATAATGTATATAGCAAAAAAACTAGAAATTTTATGGCAAAAAAAATTTGCATAGGTATTTGTCAAAAAAACAACAATGAGCGGTGTGTTTTATTGATCAAAACGCTTACAATTTTTCTTTGGTGCGTCTTGCTACATAGAAATATCAGTTATTAGTTTTTCTAGTTTTCACTTTTTCCATTAACTCCATGCATTGTTTTTTGTCTACCAATTATGCATGGGTTTTGTTCTTGCATATGCACACACTAGCTATGGGATTTTGTCCAACTACTATGATGTGGATATGTCAAAAAACTATGATGTTCATGTGTTAGCTATAGGTATGCTCAAATAATTGGAGCTATATTCATTTGCACAAAGTCTTAAAAAACAAATATTACATTATGCTAGGAAGCTAAATACTTTACATTTTATTTCATAGCATAATGTCTTTATAATGCAAAAATAGATTAGTAACTTAGACACAGTGCAATTGATAGCTTTATAGTAATAAGCATTTGAATATGTTTATTATTTCAATAAGTTTATGAATATGATAATCATTTTAAGTAGTTTTATGCTTGTTGTCTTAAATTAGAGTTGTTTATTATAGAAAACTATATTGTAATTTGTTTTTAAAGCTAATAATTGGATTCTATTTGATTTATACATTTTGAAATGAATTTACAGTAATTGTCAAATATTTTTTACGGAATTTTGCAAATGAAATATTATGTTTTGAAATTTGTTAAAATGATAATAATGATTTTGTTGTTATTATTTTAAATTGCATAAATCTCTTTAGTTTCAAATTATGTTTCAATTGCAAATTGCAATATTCAAGGTTCCATGTGGCCATTTCATATACTCATTTGTCACAATGTTAGGTACTCATTTTCAGAGTATTGTGAAACAAAAAAACTGGGAGAGAAGATAGTCACAAAGACAATGTAGACTAGATAATATATGAGGTCTAAAAATTTCCTAGTATCATATGTGTTGATTGAACACTTAATGTAATCCATGCTCTTAATGCTATAAACCATTGTCACATTTGGACAATTTGTCAGTTTGTCTCAATATACTTTATGGAAATGAAAAATAGATTTGCGTTGAAAGGATCAAAATTTCAAGAAATTGATTACAAGCTATCTAGATTCAATCTACATAGGTTAGAGCATCTCTTATATTATCCTGATGCTGTTTATTTGACTCATTTGCTGTTCTTCTTCACTTTTGCTATAGTTCAATTGAAATATGACATGAAATTGTAAACCAATTTCCACATTTCTTATCTCATAGAGATGATGCCGCTTTTCATTCATTGCATATAGAATTGACATCGAAATACCTTCATGACCTTCATCATGTTAATGATCTTGAAATGTACTTGAAAGGAGTGTCTACACCTTCTTCTATTTGTGCTCGATCTACAATTAGCTTATGGTGGGATGAATTTTGTATAAAATGTTTCTCCAAGTGGTTGCCAGTTTCAGTCAATGTTTGGCTATTTACAAATGGACAAGCATATATTCATGACTATCAATATAATATTTTGCTACATAACCAAAATATTGCATGTGGAAATTTGAACCAATGTTGCTACATAACACAATATATAGTGTAGCTTCAATAAATATAATGATTGGAGCATGCATTTTCCCATACCAATTCTCACATGGACAATTTGACATATTGTCAATTGAGAAAATCTTATTTGAACAAGGCTTCATGAAATATCGACAAAATTTCAATGATTGTGATGACCCTTTGTTTGAGTCTATTTGCACACTTGCACCATGGTTCGATATGTCTAATATCAAAAAATCAATTGGACAAACCTTTTACAATTGTTTCATTTGAAATGATGATAGAGCTATCAATTGCTTGCAAGAACCCCTGAGTGCTAAAAACATTGAACAAGAGAAATGTATCAATGATTGATAAGCTTATATTATAAATTTATCAATGCCATATACATATGGACATGTAGAGGGAATTTTTTTTCAATACAATGGATATGTGAACTCCTTGATGTTAACATATATATTTGGAATATAGAAACATAAAATATTTCCTTGAGATTCTATAAAAAAATTGCTCCAAAATCTTGTACCTTATGCATGTACCAATATCTACAATGCATGCACATTTCCATGCAATTCTGGAAATTGAGAATGTTGAAAATATTAATGATATTGACAATTCACCACAAATGCTCCAAGGAATCTTAGAAAGAGATAATTTCAAGCCGACCTCAAGTGTACCTTGTAGATATCTTGTTAGAAAATAATCTAGGTTTACTAGATGTTCTACTCAATTAAAGCATTTGTCAATTGATGACACAATATAATAAAAAAGAAAATTTGTTGTAGTATCAAAGGATTCCACATCATCAAATGAGGACAATAATCCTTTTTCAAAGGAGACACAAAATAAAAAATAAGTCTCTACTTTTTTTTTCTAATGTTTATAGTAAGCGGTACACTCACATTAATTGAAATCTATAATACAATCACAAGGTGCTATAATGCAGGAAGCACAAAAGCAACATTTAAAGTCAAATAAAGAAATTGAGGCATATTTACAATCAATCCAGGACACGCCTACATATGCATGTTGCATTAGTGATAGATTGTCCTTTGGAAAGGACATACTATCTATTAACAAAGACATATTATCTACTATTTGTTGTCTGATGCTTGCTTTAGAATTCAAAACCATTAAACTCAATGAACAAATAGGAAAATCTTGTAACAATGCAATACTCAATGAAAAAGTCCCTACATTTGCATCACCTATTTATATTCGACGAAATGAAAAATTGTTGTCCTTTTCACAATTGACATATTTGGAAGAAAGGTTAGTGGCACCAAGGATGACTTTTGCACAAATAAGACAACTTGGCTACAAAATATCACAAATTGGATTAAAAGAAACAATCATAAATTTTCATTCTAGTCTAGATAGAATTTAGAGAGCATTGCCTAGAGATATTGATGACAATATGACAATGGGAATTATGCTAAAAAGAAAATTGGAATACAAGAATGCCTATTTGTCTTGAAATATTTAACCCAAGAAAGTGATGGGTGCATTACATGACTTGTGCAACACATCTCTATATAAGAGCGAACAAATAGTAGTCAAATATGAATGGAAATACCATTTTGATCAAAGTAGACAAGATCATCAAAACGATAGTCCAAAAATGAAGGAACTAGACTCACCAAATGAAGATAATGATCTAGAGAAAGAAACTGAAACACTTGTACATGGTTATTCATAGGCTCACCTTATCCATGATCTTGATACAAGAATAATACAGATTGCACCTTCTAAAGGGTTTCATCCCCTAGGAAATTTTTAAGACAAATTCTTTGAAGAACTGAACATTCCAACACTTTTCTTTGGATCAAGTCACCTTACTAATGTTATCAATCACTTTTCGTATCTACAAATTGCATAATGGGAATTATTGCACATGTATGGTGAATTTTCAACACATATTACAAACATATTTTTTAAAGTAATTCGTATTTTGATAAACTAGGTTTCTAACTCAACTTGGATTTCTATTCACAAAGGAGAGCTAAAAGGACAAAAACTAGTTGCTAAAGATGTCAAAAATAAAAGAAATCTTTAGAAATTATTAAAGTCACCAATTGTATATCAATGTTTAAGAAGCATTCACACATCGCTTGACTATTTTGAACATTTACAAAAATATATATTTGTAATGAGACAACAACTTGAAAAACCAAATTTTTTGTGACATTCACTAGTGTTGCACATCTCTGGGAACAATTGATAAATGCATTAAAAATACAAAGTACTGACTCCATAAAAAATGAGACAAAGAAATTCGATGATGAATGCATTGACACATTGATCAAACGTGAATCGTTCATATGTAGTCAATACTATAGGCATATAATCTCATCACTACATTCCTTGATAACAAAAAACAATGAATTATTTGGTCAAGTGCAAGATTATTTTTTTATTACAGAATTCCGAAGTAGAGGAATAGAGCATGAACATGGATTTATTTGTATTCAAAATGTGCTAATATATCAACAATCCATTGATGTCGATGTCATAGGTTTCATTGATTAGTATTTGACTTGTGATTCAACAACTTTTTCGAATCAAATGATTCAATTTCAAACTTATCACCACACAAAAACTTGCAAAAAACATGAAAATTATAGTTGTAGATTTGGTTTCCCTATCCCACCAATTCATGAATCTTGTATCTTGCATCCTTTTTGCAATGAAAACGATGATATGCGAACAATGCAAAATAAGCTTTCATTTCTTCTACAGGGCAAATCCTATTCAAAGAACATAAAATTTTCCCTTTTTTAGCTGATATTGGAATTACAAAACAATAATACATCATGCTCTTATGATTTTTTATTACTCGACCAATTGTACTGCTCAAAATAAATCATTGTGATGTGTGGATAAATTCATTAGCAAAAAAAATCCATTCGTTGTGGCAAGAAAACACATATGCTCAATTTATTTTAGATGCCTATGCTGCAACAACATATTGTAGCTCTTATATGACAAAATTGGATCGCTCCATGACAACTACATTCAAACAAATTCGAAAAAATTGTATATCTTGTAGAGACAACAAAATTGAAACTATTTGTAAGCTTGAAAACACTTTGCTAAATATGCAAAAAATGTCAAGTCGACAAGCAATCCACATTGCTCTATCATTTCCTTTGTATTCAACTTCTAAAAAACAATTTTCATTAACACTGCTCCGCTGAAAAATAAACATATGTTCTAAAAAGGCCTATTTTGTTAGAATAAGAACCTGATAATTCTGAATATATTGTTTGCATGAAAACTATTGATAGATATGCTTCTTGTGCTGTTGCCTTTGAGCAAGTTTCTTTGGCAGAATACGTTTCCTCTTTTTCAATCAAGAAAACAACATAAAAAAAAGAAAACATCCATGTGTCATAATATTCATTCGATACAATGAACACATGGACCAAAAAAACCATTATAGAGAAAAAATGATGCTTTATATCCCATACAGGAAGTCTGAATACACATTAAAAAAATTGAAGAAAAATGTGTTGAGTCATGCTTTTGATATAAACACATTATTTGTTATCATTGGGTTGGAAAGGGTTGGGCTATATCAACCTTGAACCAAGTGTAACTATTTCAAACCAACTTTTGACCAGAAGTTAGTCCTTCCAATCTAAGAGGGCTCTCTCAAAATATTTATAAATGATTTTGATAAACTCAAGATTTAGATGACTAACTCTGATATCGTTTAATGATTTTCTAGGTGAAGAAAAATGTGATGAATGTAACCATTGGGCATGGAGTCAAATTAAAACAAATTATGATAAACAACAATGTTTAATGGAAGCTGAGGCATCTATGGCTTTGAAAATTATACAAATAAACACCCACAATCATACACAGTAAATGAATGAAATTGGATGATTTGAAATGTTGGGAAAACTTGTTAATGCTATGCAAGCTCCTCATCATTATTAAAAATGTGTTTAGGATTGTCTCATTTAACCAAAATGTGAAGGATTATGTGTCAAGTTTGAGTGTCTTTTATGAGAATTTTACGATATTAATTAGCTATTTAAAACACATATACTTTAAATAGAACATGCACCCATTGAATGTTAAGCAACATTGTGGTGGTATAGCGGTAGCGCATATGGCTTGTGGAGTGTAGGTCATGAGTTTGACTCCCTATCCTACCAAACAAAATTTTAATTGACCTTTGAGAGGGCACGAGGTGGCCTCCGAGCTTTCCACATGTCACCCTCTCATTAGTCCACCTCCAATGTGCTTTGACCAATACCATACAGATACTTGTCACGATCAGGTTGGTCAACTTGTGGGAATATTCTAGGAATATTCCAAGGAATATTTCCTAGAATATTCTTTTGTTGACTGGGATGTATGGATGCCTAGTTAGCAACCCAGTCAGCCTGTACCGAAATTCCCCCGTTTGACCAAACGATTGGAACACGATATCTCTCTCATGCGAACTCCATTTTGAGTGAAACAAGTTGTGTTGGGATCGTATCACCAAGACAAATTCTTTCCTTCAGGTTTTGATTGATTATGAGCACTTTGATCTTTCAACAAATTTTTGCCCCTAATCTAGATTCTGATCACTCCTTCCCACTAACAAGCTTTTGGATCCAAAAAATTTGGTCATCTGATGAGAGCTGAATACTCTTCTACTTCCCAAGTTCTATCAATTGATTCTACCTGGAAAAATATCCATGAAAACCACTTGGGTTCACTGACATGTCTTGCCTTGCAAATGGCTTGGCACTTCAACCAATGTTCTCCTTTTGCTGCTAACCGAATCCAACACTTGCTGGCTGCTTGCTGATTAAATACCTTGCTGTACCAAAACGATCCCTTGGTACTTGGAAAGCTGACTGATGGCCTTCCCACTAAGAATCATGTTCCTCTTTTGCAACACATGCATTTGATGCAAGCTTCTCCTTGGAAACCACTTTTCCAAGTTAATCTCATCTGAGTGAACTACAATAATGAGTTCCAATATCAGTAATAACAAGAAATTATATGACCATTATTTTACCTCTACAGTTCCAAATTCCACATATGGAAGAATGCATTCGCCATCTCTTTCACTTCTTGGCATCAACGCATCAAATCACATTGTAGACCATTTGGTATTTTACAAGGGCTGCAATTTTTTTTGGCATTTTTGTCCACTTTCACTTCTTGCTTCCATTATCCTCTAGTATTTAGATGCTTCTCATGTCATGATTTGAGAATGAAGGCTAATCATGAGCCTCTTTCTCAAGCATGGATCTTCCAAAATCCTGCGACATCTTGTCACAAGAAGCACCATTAAACTTCAAAAACACTCATGCAAGACTATAACTTGATGACCACTTCCTTTTTCTTCTTCAAAGCAACAAATGTCACATCATGTGAACATCGCCATGTACTCTCACATCCTGGTATATAAACCATCTTGGTGTTTAGTTGATGGTTTACTAAAAACAAGTCGACAAAAAATGCTTCTTCAAGCAAAAGCATGTACAACAACTTGATGATTTATAACAAGAATTCCACATTCTCATGAAACAATTCGTCACATCTCCCTTTCGTCTTTGGAGACAAAATCAACTCTTCCAAGTTGATACAACATACATGTAACAATTAATCGACCACATAAGCCGACACTCATGCATGTGCAAATGATCAACATTCTCAAGTTGACAACATAAATGTTAACAAAGAAATCAACCACCACAAGTCAATCACTCATGCATGTTCAAGCGCAATGAAACTATTAAAAATTCCACTGGTCACACACACAAACTCTCCTGCATGTATAACAATTCTCAACTTTCTCACAAGTACAATCACAAGTACAATAATCCCATTGGTATGTACGAGTACTTAAATAGCTGAAAAGACCAAATTTGCTACAATAAAGTGAGTCAACATACTCCACTTTTGAACTCCTTCATGGCGTAAACATGCAAGTCAATAATAAAACATGCACGCAAATTTGTAGTTGCAAATTGCCATCTTTGCTGCATCTAGGTGAGTCAGCATAACTCTACTTTTCCAACATCTTGCTTCATGCAATATGCAACATACTTTCAAGAGAAAAGAAATGCATCCAAATAACAAGGAAATGCATCAATAAGGCAAGATTTGCATCAATTATCAAAAGAAATGCAAGATCTTATTTTGTTAAGAAATCTAACCATCTCTTTCCAAACCATTTCAATGGCACTTCTTTCAGTTGCACTTCATCATGTGTATCATCCTGACCCACATCAGTTATCGAATCCTCTTTTCCATTCTTGCAAAAATCTCTTTCCACCTTCTTCAAATTTCATGGATGACTTGTTGGATGCAAAGTCCAACACTTGTCTACAAGATGACCTTACTTATGGCAATGAGTGAATAATAATTGCATCTTCTTTTCAACATGGTTTCCATTATCCAATGGACCTTTGGATTTCTGTCTCTTTTGTTTTTAAAGTTTCCTGTGTATGGCTATCCTCTTCCAACACCTCGAAACCATATGGTTATTCAAACCACAAAATGAACATGTAAATTTTCTCCAAATCTTATGTGAAGATTTAGCATGTTTATCATAATCAAAAGAAACTTGATTAAAGGCAGATTTATACCTTGCACATTCACATTTGTCACCTTCTTGAGGAGGTGAATTTGATGAGGTAGTGGCTGTCTTTGGAATGCCAACAATGGTTTCAATGACCTTAGATTTTTCAACATCCTTTTGTTTGCCGTTTCCGCTAGTTGCATGCTTATGAGCATCTTCTTGTAAAGTGGGTATAAAACTTTTTCATTCCTCATGAACACAAACTTCACAAGCTTGAGGTAATGAAAATGTAATGAAAGTCCTTCTTGGATCACCTTCATATGCCTCCTTGGCTTTGCAACATTCTCCATCATGCTTTCCTTAACAACTACCCAAATACCTAGGCCTTTCCTCAACAACAATTGGCTCAACTATGCCTTGTGCATGCTTACCTAACCCTTTACCTTCATAACCCATATTCATCAATAATTTTGATCCTATTCCTCTAATTTGTCTTTCAAAAGCACCAAAACATTCATTTTGAGAGGAAATTGAAGATAAACTTCAATTGAATACCTCATTTTCATGCACATACTTGGCTAGGGTTTCCTTGGCATCATGCTGTTGAATCTCCATCTCATGCATCAAGAAGCTCTTCCTTCTCCTACTTCATGGCCATCAACTCCTCTTGAAGTATAGTGTTCGCCTTCCTATCTTCATACAACTCTTGCACCATATCTCTCATGATGATAAGCTTTTGTAACATCTCTTCATCAAATATTCTTGCTAAGGAAGATGGATTAGAAATATCACTTGTTGAAGCTGCCATCACACATGTAATGCATCAAAAAGCTTCACAAATATTCAAAAAATTTCTCAATAAAGAAGCATCTCCCTTCTTCAGCTTACACACATAAAATTGCACACAGTTAAATTTTCCTTGCACAAATACAAAACCAATAGCTAATTTTCTAGCTAACCTTGGCAAAGCATCTCAGGGTTAAAATGAGCTAACAGTGCTCTGATACCAACTTGATTTGAAATGTTGGGTGAACTTGTTAATGCTATGCAATCTCCCTTATCAATATTAAAAATGTGTTTAGGATTGTCTCATTTAACCAAAATGTGAAGGATTACGTGTCAAGTTTGAGTGTCTTTTATGAGCATTTTATGAGATTAATTAGCTATTTAAAACACATATACAACAAGAAAATTTGCAAATAATTAAAACACAACAAAATCATAACAGGAAAGATGATAAAGGAATTCACCCCTCCTGGGCTACATCTCCTTGGACCTACTTCAATGGTTAGGCCCTCTTTGGATTAATGGTCAATTCTCTGATTACATGCACCTGCAATTATCTAATGTCTTTGCAACCTACTCCATTGGATTCAAAAGACCCAAAAACCCCAAAAATGACTTTCCAAGCTCTGCAATTGTACTTCGGCTAATCTAAGCTTGACCTCCTCTCCTGGTGGCTCTAGGCTTCCTTAAAATTCAACGTAGAAAAATCACATATGGAAGTGCCTATTTGCCTCTACGACCTATTCCATTGTGTTCAAAGCATCTAAATCATCTAGGAATGGCTATTTTTGAGCCAAAATTGGTTGAAAACTACTAAAGTTATGGCTTCTTCAATTTTTCCTAGAAATCTCCACTAAATCTAGAGAAACTCCAGTTAACCCCGCCAAATTTGGAGTTAGCTCCAGATTTGTCGGCTGTGCCAAAAGCTTCACCAAACTAATCCAAAATTAATTAATTGATAAACACAAATTAATCAGCACTAATCCCTTTTAGCACATTAATCTAGAGGTTGACATAAAATGCTAGCGATTAAGGTTTGCAGTGTTGGTCACATTTGGCAGTCAAGGTTAGCTCTAGTGCTTAATTCTACCTCCCAATCCACCGACGGTTAAAAAACTGGTGACATTGAGGTTAACCATTAGTGGTTAATGGTAGTGGTTAACTCCAAACTTCAATATTTTAAACTTTAAATGGAACATGCGCCCATTGAATGTTAAGTAACATTGTGGTGGTGTAGCGGTAATGCGTATGACTTGTGTAGTGCAGGTCACGGGTTTGACTCCTTGGCCTGCCAAATAAACTTTTAATTGACCTTTGAGAGGGCATGTGGTTGCCTTTGGGCTTTCCATGTATCACCCTCTCATTGGTCAACCTCCAATGCGCTTTAACCAATCCCATATAGACACTTGTCATGATCCGGTTGGTCCACCTATGGGAATATTTCAGAAATATTCCAAGGAATATTCCTTGGAATACTATTTTTGCTGACTGGGCTATACATATGCCTAGTCAACATCCTAGTTAGCCTATACTAAAATTCCCTTATTTGACCAAATGGTTAGAACGCGATATCTTTCTCATACGAACTCCATTTTGAGTGAAATGTATTGCGTTGGCATCATATCACTGAGACAGATGCTGTCATTTAGGTTTTGATAGATTATGAGAAATTTTATTTTTGAGCAATTTTTTGCCTGTAATCCAGATTCCGATCATTAGAGCAGTTTGACAGATTTCCAAGTAATCAAGATACTATGTAAAACTCCAACAATATGACAAAAACCCATAAAAGCCATGACATGAAAATCAGGAACAAAAATAGAGTTGCTGCAGATTTTCTATTAAAAGATCAAAATATTATAGAAGGTCAGTTCTTCACATTCTCCATCCTTTCTAAGAGTCGAAAATCTACTTATTTATAGAGGAAAGATCTCTTTACATATCTTGCCACCTGGGCCAAATTCGATTCATTGTTCGAGAGACCTGTTCCTTCTTTTCTTCTAAATAATAGAGTTTTCATAGGGATTTTCTGTTTTAACAGAGTTTGAATACAAATAGGAGTCACATCTAAACATAATTTATCTAATTGTTACAATAATTTAGGAAAAAATTTCCATTGTTTGTAATGTTGGCATTGTGTTTGTGGAAATTTAGAACATCCTGCCTTTCAAATCTTGTAGTGCTGTTTCTGGGCCTTTAAATGAGCAATGTTGTTTATCCTACTAGTAGGCATGCTTTTTGTTGATTAAAACGTGTTTGAAAGTGCCTTCACTGTCCTCTGTGTCTCCTTGTCCTCCTTTCTCTGCATTCTATTTGACGACCATGCTACTGGATATGTGTCGAAAAACACCCTCGTTGTCCCATTGAGCAGAAGTGAAATGGATATTTTAATTTTCATTGATCTGGGCCATTGTTTTGGGCTGATTCAATCTGGGTCGTTGATCTGAGCCTACTGTTATCACAATCACAATACAGGAGGGGTGTTACCGGGAATAGTGTCCACTTAGAGCTGCTATTCCCACTAAGACTGGTAGCTATCTTAGAAACGAACAAGTTAAAACTACTTTTGTTTTCCTTTATGAAAAATAGACAAGAGGGGAACAGAGGACACCCACCTTTGTCTTGTGCTTGGCTCCTTGCTCGGTTCCTCTCCTTCTCGATAGATCCTTGCCACTCCTTCTTTGTCTACACAACTTCAGAGAGCACCTGTGGAATCAAAGTAGCATAATACTATCGAAGAACAGAGATCTATATTCATAAACATCACAGGACCAGATATCTATTAACCACACAAATGCATATACAATCAAACATACACGAATGTGGAGGAAAACTTGAATAGCTCTAATAATATCAAGAATAACAAGAGGATTACAACCAATTGTTCTAACCCAGCATCATCCTCCAGCAAGAAAGCCCTTCTTCACCTCAAGTAAAGCTCAGATCACCCAACACTGTGATATTACACCAGAAAACCAACAACACTTCTCTACAAGATACAAAATTCTAGCCTCTGGATCTCTATGATGAGGGATCCATATATAGATGATTGTAGGGGGTGAATCAGCTTCTAGGATTTTGATTAGTGTCTTCTCTCTGATAGTTCTTGGTTCCACTTGGAGATTGATGGTATCTTACTCATCCCTGGTCGAAATCAGAGAGGCAAGTGTCAAAGGGGAAGTTTATGGAAGATTCCATGATCTTCCACCTCGCAAATTGCCCCTGCCATTTGTCCATTCTTTCCCATCACACCCTACAGAGGGGCAATCCAGTATGCATCGCATCCTTTACACTGGGAGGTGATATGCATCACACCCTCTGCACTGGGCATTCAGTATGGTCTAGTTTTGACCATTTCTGAGCAGTTTTCTGTGGAGAACTTCTGGGAGATGATGTAATCAGCTAAACTTGTTCCTTTAGGTAGTGAAGCAACACTTTTAGGGAGTTAGGAGCCCTCAGTTTATGGACATTTATGATTGGGGTTGCAGTGCCCAAAAATTTCTATAACAGTTGCCTCCTAAAGCATGAGGTCGTTAATATTTTGATGTGGGTGAAATGCTTTACCATGAGGATCCAAAGTTTTTTCGAGCTGGGAGGCGACCTGTAATAAGATACGATACAATACATTATCTTCATAATATTTTTCATGATCTAGCTGAGGCGGGCATTCCCATGCTTAGATTTATATATTCACTTTCATGTACATAGGACAAACAACTGTCTATGTAGTAGACTGATGATTCGGATGGAGTCATCATCCTTGATTTGGATAATCATCTGTTCGACAATGATGTACATTTGATGTCTTTATATTCCTGAATATATCGCAGCCTAGATGGATGAAACTAGATCTGGGGTCTTCAAAACTCGTTCTATCTTCACTCGGAGTACAAGTCGATCCATGTGAAAAATGTTCTGGAGTCGAACACGGAAAGACATCGCCTGATTACCAGCCAATGATGTAAGCTATTAACAGGCGTGAGAGGAGTCACCAATAATGACAATGACCCTCAAGGTACTACAATACAATTTGCGTGGTGTTAAAAAGGACTTGGCATCAAACACCACACAAAATCTCTTGGTCGAAGGCCATTGATGTCAACCTGTCGCCGAAAGTGAGAAACTTGCGATTGAGGCATGTAAGCTTCAAAGTACTGAAAGGGGTTGTTCCTAAGTCAACTTCTTGGATAATGAGCTGATGTCGACAAGAAGTGACCCGTCGTAGGAGGGCCTTAATGAAT
>APFE031713876.1:36419-52474 GCA_000404065.3 Pinus taeda
TGTGTGTGTGTGTGTGTTTTTTCACATATATCAAATCTTCCAGAAATTTTATTTTTTTATTTGCACAATTATTTTTCGCAGGCTGTGTGCTTCCGTTAATTGAGTTTCTTTCACAAGGATTTTTATTTCCTAAGATATATAGTGTTGCATTACAGTTATATATAATTGCGAATTTATTATCTAATGAATTAACAAAACATGCATCTTATTTCTATTTTCTAATTTTCTTTGTTTCCTCTTGTAATGTATATCAACTTGCAAAAAACTGCAAATTTAGCTATAGTATAAGGAAACTATGGTTCTTCTAATGCTAAGTGTTATAAAAATGACATCGAATACGTTTTTGGCTCTTTGACATTAAAGATACATGGTCACGTGCATGCATCATTTCTGTAGCCATTTGTTTCTCCATTTCAAGTCAATAGCTTATTATTTACCATAACACATGTCAATATTTTCCAATGTTTTGTTTGTGATAATGATTTTTTGATGGATGCCAGTGAATGCTATATGTACTATTTGAAATAAGTGATCCCTTTTTTGTAGCACAATTTCATCGCTATGAATAATAAATATATTAGTTATTTTGAACTGTGAGCTCTTATGAAAGATTTTTCATTGACCTATGTAATCAATCTTACTTGGAGATTATGATAGATTTTAGTCTTTCCCTACCATAGTGTTTTTTGTAACAATATTGTCTTAGGTATTTTGTGTATTTATTTTTTAACATATACAATTTAGTATTCTAGATATATTGTAAATAAGAGATTGAGAAATTTGTACAATAATCTTTGAATCATTAGTAACTTGATTTCCTATTTTCGATCTCTCATGTCATTCAGGAGTCTATGCTTTCACTGTGACGACATGGAGCTCATTATGATTGATAAAATATCACTAAACTTGTATGTATGGATGCACCTACTTCTGAAATGTTGAAAGCTGTTCAATGGTTGAATCAAGTGCTTTTATCCCTTTATTCATTAATAGTAGTAAAACTATGTTTGATGTTAATCTAGTTTCATTTAGCCCTGAATTGGAGGCAGAAAATATTATTTGCATAAATACACCAATCAAAAACATATGTCAGGTGAACATTTTAAAACAGAGTTATGAAGTATAACATAAAATGTGTCTACAATTTCTCTCTAACCACCTATTTTTATAGTACCAATATTATTAATGAATCAATGAACTTAGGTCAATGATGATCCAAAACATGTGCTACACACTTCAAACAATGGAGTGACTGAGGGAGCAAAAAAGCATAAATTTATAGATAAAGAGTTATGTGTCTTTAAGGCACTTATTACCTATTATTTAATATTGTTGGGAATTTTTATGAAATACACTTTGAGTACACTCATCTTTCATTTGATGTACTCAGCATAACAATATTATGCATCCACATAATCATGATACAATTAATAATGCACTCATTTCTGATGCTGAAACTAGTCTGCATGTATTGCACATTTTAATATTTTTATGTTAATATGATAATTAATCTCATAATGGATAATTTTCCATATAATTTTGTGATTTTCAATCTTAGTATTTGTTTTATCATGTTCTTTTGCAACTAATTCATTCTGCTGCCTTTCTTATGGGTTCTGTATTATATTGTTCTTTTGCTTTCATAATCGTACAAGTCGCTACACTGGCTCATTGAATCTAGAATCTAGAAAAATAAGAATAATGTGAAACTCATAAGTAGGTAATACATGAAGTCATAAATAACATGTTTTACTCTAGTCCTTTTTGAAATTTTTTTCTTTACATTGATACTAAGGTTATTTTTTTTTCACAAGATGAATTATGATATATTTATTTTTGTACTAGGCCTCTACAAGGTCTCCCTATGTGCTTCGACTCGATATTGATATATAGTGAAATATAACTATTGTTGTTATAATAAAACAATAAAAAAGGAAAGTATTCTTTCATGTACAAGGGAAAAAATGCTCTTTGTCACATATTAAGTAATCTATACATGGTTATGTTTGATGTGTGCTTATATTGTCTTAGTTTCCAACCTTGCAGGAAATTTCATGGTTCTTAAACACTAGAACCACTATGCGTTTTGGATACTCTTCTATTGCCCTCATTGTTAGGATAACAAAATTTGTAGGTTTGCCTTATTTTTCATATCTCTCTTTGTATTTTCTCATCCAGTTTAACTAGAGCTATAGAAATGTTTTTTCATGAGTGAGCTATGAATAAGAAAAAAATTGATTAACATTAAGTTAACCTAAGGATCCTTGGACATAGAAAGAATATCTATGCAACCCTAATCAAAGTGCGTATTAATAGATTTTTGTTAACAAAGGACATAACATATATCTTCTAATCATTGAGAACTATTCCATTTTCCTACTCCTTTTCTAAGATTTTGATTGAAATAAAGACAAATTTTATTAGTGCTATTTCCTTTCATGTACCTGGTTAATGTTCATAGATTTCCTCCTGCTGACTTTGCAGTTATGCATTGTGCATGATAATAGCAAATCTGTGTCACCAGAGAGGAAACTAATGAAAAACATGATAGTTATGATATCTATTGTGATCTTAGGTATATTATCCTTTGTTTGAAGATTCAAAATCCAAAATATCGTTACTCATTTGTCCCTACTATTTTGATATGGTTATTGTTCATTGCTTTCATTGCAATATGGTTATGGTCATTACTTTGGAAAAAAAATCAAAGCAACCTTGTATTTTAGTTGGAGGAATAGAACTATGTATAGAAAGTATAAAATATGATTTCAACTTCTTGAATAATTTGCTTCATGGTTATCAAACACAATCTACATTAGTAACTTTAACTATGAGACATGTAAACAATTATTTAGAAATTACTGCATCTAGCCTTGATTGCTAGTTTCAAGTAACTAGAATCCAATAATTTATTTAGACATTTACAAATTGAGTCTTTATTGCTAATATTAATTAGATAACACAAAAGAGCTAAAGGTAGAATTGCACATGTCAGTCATTTTTCATTCTCATTTGTACTTAAGACATGAGCATAAATTAATTGAACATAAGAGGAATAAAAAACCTCTATGTTATTGATAATGTTTTTTGTGATTCAAAATGAAAATGCAATACTCACTCGTTCCATGATCCATGTTCTGTAATTTTTTGAAATGAAAGATATAATTTAAAAATTCAGGCAATAATTTCCATTCATGTTACGAGGTTTACAAGAAGCCTTTTTTATTTTTGGCATGACAAAAAAAGTGTTAAACAATTTTTTGTCTTTTTTAAAGACTTAAGTTGCAGAATGGATCGAGAAACATTTTGTAAAAAAAATAACCTCTGGAATACCCGACCTTCCAACCACGCGACTAGCAAGTCGGGATGACTGGAAATTTTATTATAAATAATTCGAGCGAACTCTGGACCCTAACATTGCCCAACCTTCAAACTACTCGGCCTAATGAAACCAAAGTCGGAGTCGGGATACAATAAGTGAATCAAGAAACAAAAAAAGGCCCAACTGTCCGACCTCCCGATTGTACGATCGACAAAATAAATACAAAGGCTAACTATGGTATAGTTAAATCGTGATATGACAAATTAATCATAAAATAAGAAAACACTGGACTGGTTGACCGCCAGACCTTCGAACTGTTTGATCATGAGAATAAAATACTATTTTTGTTGATTTGTGTGCAATGTGGTTTTTAATAAATATTTCCAAAATTTCTTGTTTCATGTTCAATTGATTATTTGTTAAATCAATAATAATTTTTTAATGCTTTCTTGATCCCTGAAAATAAAAACATTTGGCTTGTTTACAGGGAATTAATGCACATGTTTGTTTGCGATTTTAATGTTTTTCTAAACAAGATTTTAAGGTTTTAGGTTATTCTGTCTACATGTGCTTTTTTGAAGTATTGTTCAAAGAAAATTTGGATTAAGTAAACTGAGTATCAGTTTCAAAGAACTCTCTGTAAGCATAACATCATTTTTTAGAGATTCCCTAGTGCAATTTCAAAATTTTAAATTAGCAAAAGTTATGTATGTTGTATTGGCATTTATAGGTCATAAATGTCGAAAAAAAGAAACTCTCTAGTGAAAAATTTAAGGTTTTACGGTCTTTTGCCTGCATGCTATTGTCTTAGCTCTTGTTAGAAGAAGAACTGAATTGAGGCAACATAGTAGATGTTTCAAAAAATTCTATGTAAACATAATGTAATTTTTTTTAGAAATTCTTGAATTCAATTTCAAAATTTAAATAATAAAAGTTACATATCCTCTGTTATTGTTTACATGATATATAATGGGAAAAAAAAGAAAATCTGCAGCGACAAAGCAACAAATAGAGCAAATTAAAGAAAATATTAAGGGCATGGATGTTGGACCAACACAAGAAGTGAACTTTGGTGAATTACTCATGTCATATGTAACCTACAAGACACAAAAAGCAAGTACGATGAACTAGTAGGAGATATTTGAATTCTTTGAGCAAAGAGAATGGTTAAAAAGCCCAAGAGCTACTAAAATTAAGAACAAATTATTTGAAGCAATTAGAGCAATAGAGTTACATAAAGTAGTAACTAGGGCCAATTTTTTTTCCCTATTATGACATGATTTCGTGGATTCTCTCTAGCGCTGATTTTGAAACCTTGAACAATATTTGACCATAAAGAAATTTTGCTAGCCTCCTGGCTATTTGAAGTGTTATTGACGATATATAAGTTTAGTCCCCATAAATTCCACTTAATTTTGAGTTCCTTCATAAATTTTGAAGTACTATCTTGAAGAAATGCGAAGATAATTATGATATAGTAATTGAAGAGTGGTTGGGAGAAGAAGCAAAGGGTTTAAAGCTCAAAGGAAAAAAGGAGTATCCAATAGCTATTTTTAAGAAGGCTGTTAGATTTCTTATTAAAAATGAAAATCATATTCTATGGGGAACAATATCTTGAGAATTATAAAATTAAATGGATCCCAATAATACATAGCATTTTTAATGAGGAGAAACATCTAAATTGGGATGACCTATTGTCACATAATATCATAGATTCAGTGAAACTGTCATTGTCATCTCCTCCCGGGTTCAATTATATATTTTTTTTATGTCTTTTTATTGGTTATATGTTGTTATTGCCTCGGTCCCATTCCCCTCATGAAATGGAATTACCCATATGAACAACAACTATCGATTCAAAATTATGCTCCTATTATATGGGAGACTAATTTTAAATAACATTTTTATGATATTTGCCACTATGTTTTGAATCCTTTGCATCAAGTCCTGTTTGGAACAATACCTCCTAGAATAAGTGATAATATGAAAGAAGGCGAAGAATCAATAGGTCGCTAGTTTGTTGAAGAAATATTTTCCTACATCAGAGTTTTTGGCAGTGAAGTTGGTCCCCATCTTCTGCCCCAATATATTCTAGAAAGACTTGCTTTGAGAGAAATGGCTAATCAAGTTGTTTTGTATGGGTAAGCCAAAAAGTTGAGTAAGCTACAAAAGAAAATATGGCCTAATTTTCCAATAAATGGTGACATTAATATCCTAGACAAAGGGTATGGAATCAAAGAAGCCAAAGAGCTTGACAAAATTTGGTTATTTATTTTGCCACATTATGACTATGATCGTCAAGGTTTAATTGGAAATCATTATATAGCAGTAAGCTATATTAAATTTTTTATTCATTAGGAACCACCTTTCGATGTGGTTTCTATATGCATTGATGATTTTCAACAAGTTGTCCAAAGATACAAACTCTTTTATAGTGAATTAAGACGACAATTGCAATAATTTAGAGAGGAAATGTACAAAAAATTTCTAAAGGAAAAGGCTCTACACCTCAACATTTCATTGAACGAGTTAAAGTCTATTGAATTTTTGTAATTTAATTTCAATTAACTCACTTTAGAACCTTCTATTGTTTCTCAAAAGGGAAAAGTAGTAGACATTGCAAAATTAGAAGGTTTTGTTGTCATAGGTAAAGAAGCTGAATCCACATCAATACAACATATGGAGGAGGAACATGAATTTATAGGAAGAGAAAAAACTCTAGAAAAAGAAGAAACAATTGGAGAAAATAGACCAAGAGAAACCATAAAGTGCAGAAGTCAAAGAAATGGAAGTACCTGAGGAGGAAGAAAAACAGGTATCCACTGAAACCAGTACCAAGGAAAATGAGAAAAAAATGGAATCATATAGAAAATTGGATATTATATATATTATATCTTCTCAGGTATCAGTAACACCAATTTATACTAAGATACCTTGGGAACCATTCTTGTTTAAACTGGTTTCTGAATTAGAGCCAATTGCAGATACTATTCCTTCTTTGAAAGATTATTATTTTAATACTCAAACAAAATTAGTTATTCAAAGAACAAAGAAAAGAAAACATGATAATCTAAAAACTATATCTGAATTTAGTTGGCAGGCTCAGGGAGACGTAAAAGAAAAAGATCAGGAATATTGCCAAGCTTTAGGAGCTTTTGTTAATTAAAATTAGTATCAATAGAATGAGATTGCAACTCCATATGATGATTGTTTACAAAAAATTAAAGTTTTGGAGGAAAATTAGAAGTTTTTTTTGTTGTTGCAGTGAAAAACACTGACAATGGAATTCTGCTGCTTTAATTCAAGGATTTATTGTAGAAAGAGAAAACATGTAGAAGAATTTTCAGAAACAAATGGAATAAGGAAATGGAAAACATGAACAAGAGATTCAAGAATTTAGAAAATTACATGAAGATCAAACCCATATCTGGAAGGAATAACCATAAAATAATTCTTCCATTATTCTCACAGCTTTGCAATAGGAAATTGAATATCTTAGATATCAAGTGAATGAAAATCAATAGGAAACACAAAGTCTCGACATTTTCAAAGATCAAGCTTTACAGATTTGTCTAATTTTAAGGAAGAATCAATCAAACTTCTATAAAAATGGATAAAATCTCAATATTTTATCAAGAAATTAAAGATTTAAGTGAAAGAATTGATTCATTGGTAGAAGAAGACAAATCAATTAAAAACAAGTTTCTTTCTATACTCTATTCGGAAAAAGAATTTCAATCCACTCAAATTCCAAGAGCTTCTAAGAGAGACAAAAGATTGATGCTTGCTTCACTATGTTGAAGGGAGAAAGAGAAAAAGGAAATCAGAGCATGCATACAAACGACATATGAGAAATGTTCATCAATTTGGAAAAAAGGAACAAACTTTATGGAATAATTTTACCTATTAGGTAGCAAGTCATTAAAGGAAACAATTCTAGAACAATTGAAACAACCCATAAAAGATCTTGTTGCCAAGGACTAGGCATAAATAAAAAAATTACATTTTGGACATAACAAAGTTTCCAAATATTTTTACAACTGCTTTTTGAAAAAATCAAGCTTATTGCCAAGTTTGAGGTCAAATATAAGAAGAAGAAGAAAAAGGCACAATGATTAATTTCCAATTGCCAAATCAACATCAATCAGTTTCCTCTCATTTATTTCTCTACAGTATATGAGTTATATTCACAATGGGCAACTTATACCGAAGTACAGGCACCTAACCTGCTACTTAGTATCAATTATGAAGACTTTGAAGATGAGGAGAAGATGCCTGCTTGCTATTTGGTCAATTTAGTGTCCTAAATTGCTCTACATAAATTATCAATCTGGGTATCATAAACTGATGAAGTGTAGTGCACTATTTGTGCTAGCTAAGCCTTCTTACTTCATTGTTTTTATGTTTTATGTTGTTTTGGGGGTTTTTGGTCTTTTTAGTCCTAATGATTTACAATGTAAATTATCAAAACTAAATCTAACTTTCTTAAATACTGCTCAACATCTAAAAATGAAAATAGAGCTAAGAAAGAAATGAAAACATAGCTAAGATAGATATGGAAACAAAGCTAAGAAAGAAATGAAAACAAAGTTTCTATTCTTATTTTACCATTATTTCCAAATCATGAATTAAAACTGAAAGTGAAATTTGCAATTGATGTCTAACTAATTACATAAATTAAAACTAAATGAAATACTTGGTTACTCTGCCTCTCAATTTTGGGAGAAAATCTCCTTGGGATGACATTTAAGTAATTATGTACTTCATTAATCTAAGAGAAAGTAAATACAAAGATGCAGAAATAACTCATTGCATAGTTGAAATGTTCAACCACTTAGTTAAGGATGAATTATCAACTTGAATGGTTTTCCATAAACATTCATTAACATCACGAGTTAGTATTTTCAACTAAAAATGAAATGGCAAAGATAGTAAATGACATTGATCAGTTTAATTGAGAATTTAAACTAGAAAAATAGTGAATGAAGTAAACTATCCAACAATGTATCCTTATCATTCTTCAATCCTACTCTCATCCTGAAACAAAGTTAGTTTTTAATTGAAGAAACAAGATTACACTGTTGAGTTCTATCTTCTAAACTACTGATAAGAACTAAAAAGAAATCAAGCTAATGGAAACTGCTCTAAATTATAAACACAGTTAGTGAGAAAATGATAGAAATTGCATTATAAACACTGTTAGTAAGAAAAATGATTATAAACATTGTTTTAGAAAGAAAATGATGAATTTACAGTTAACAAGAAGAAAAATAAATAAAATGAAACCTTCTTCAGTGCAGGGGCCCTTTGCAACTGATTAGGCTACGCTTTCTCAATCAACTCCAAGGAAACTCCTTTAGATGTTCATAAAAACATGTGGGCCTCTCATATTAAAATAGGGACACAACACACCCAAAAATTACAGAGTCTAGAATTTCGATTTCACATCAAAACTATTACTAACTTCTTCAGTCCCTTACATAGGTATTTATAAGAAAAGTCATATAACTTTTTGTGGAGAAAAGCATGCTATAGCCAAACACGTAGAAGACAGATATGCAGAATTTCTTCCTTGGCTGCTGGTGAAATAAATCCAAGACATGGTGGTTGTTGGATTCGTTTGTATAGGTGGTTGCTAGAGTCTGTAGGTATAGGTAGTTGCTCTGGATAACGCTTCCCATCACTATGAAACACATTAATTAACCATGAAACAGAGTCTTGTTACGCTCGGTCTCTTTATGTTTGACTTATCCATTGACCATAGTCTTATGCCATCTTCTTTGTCGACCTTGGTTGAATGAATAGGACAGGGTCTATGTCATGATGATTTCAAAGCTGCTCACGTGGCTAGTTTCTCCTTTTGACACCTGAAACTTGTTAGAGCATGGAGGTAGCTGTGGAACAATCGGTTAGCTGCAGAATAGGTTGCATTCCGTAGCTAATATACAAAAGTTTATTCAAACAACAAAACATAAAAATCATAACATGTAAATCACTAAATGTCCTCCTCAAGACAATATATACTAGTTATTAGTGATGAGAATGTATCTTTCTTATGGAAAAACAAAGAAAAGGAATGAGAAGAGTTGCTAGGGAAAGAGTAATTTTGAGTCTCAACATACCCCCATTGCAAAATCATTACATGTCCCCATGCAATTTTTAAAAATGTGAACTTCTTTCTCCTATTTCATCTGTTTTGACACTTCTGCCAGCACATCCAATTTCCTTTTCTTACTTCTCCTTGCACTAACTACCATCCTGGGCTTCTTCATAAGAAGTCTGTATTTGAGGTTGATAAGTGTTATGCTCAAATTTCTATTTTTTCTCTTCAGCTTCCTATTTTTCTTGTACCCTAATCCTAGGTGCAACATTGTGTTTCCATGAATGGATTTATCCATCTTGTTCTGTTCCCTTAAGGTTTCATTTTCTTTTTGAATATGCCTGTTCAAAATCTCTAACTCAAAGATTTCTTGTTTGAGAGAGCTAGGTAGAGGTTCTTGTGGATTGACAGGCTGCTCTAGATTGGTTGAGGATCCTGGATCCATTGAGGTATCCTTTCTCTCTAATGACTCTATGTAGTCATATATTTGCTACTGTACTAGATCTATGCCAGGAGAAGCTCTGCTTGGGCTGCCTTCAAAATTCTATGGAGGAGAGTTTTGTGGATTGTGTTTAGGTGGAATACTGTTAGGAGATTAAACTGGGGTTTCTTCTTCTAAGTTTATGAACTGGGTTCCTTTTGATGTTACCTTCCTCACCTTACCTCGGAGTCTAGAGCTCCTTCTCAGGTTTTGGAAGCTTATGGTTTCTTCTCTTGTGTCCTTCTTCCTTCTTCCTTTTTCCAATCTCATTCTTTTTCTTAATTTGCTCCCTAATCTTGGTCAGTCTTTCAGAGAGTAACTGTTAATCTTCTTGTGGTGATGAAGGTTCAGGAATGTCTTCATTGATTTCTTCAGCTTTCTCTTTCATTTTTCCTTTCTGTTTAGTCTTCTTTCTACCCACTGGTTTAGAAGCTGTCTCTGCATCATTCTTTTGTGAGGAGGTTCTAGATTTGTTTTGAATGTTAATGCCGATATTTTTCCTCCTACTTTTCTTAACATGACTCTCCTCAAGTGACTTTGGAGCATCCTGGAAAAAATTTCTTACCAAGAAATCTTTCAAGGTATCCCCTATACTTTTCAAATGGAATTCAACTAGTATTTTCACTATCCATGATGATACATAGTTGTTTCTATGGATTCAATTTTCTTTTGGACATTTGTATCCATCCTTCTTAGACTGTTTAGAAGGAAGAAGGGAAGGTTGATGGTTCCATTTTCTAAAAAATTCATTAATAAGCGTATATGGTAAACATAAATAAACCCAAATCTTCCTTCACATGTAATGAATATTTGCAATATCAACAACATATTACCCCATTTGTTTTTGAGTGCCGAAATAGGAATTCGCTTCCTAAATACTGTAACATCCATACCTGGGTTTCTAAGGATCACTTTCCAAGATTCACCATGAAATTCCTTGTTTTTAAACCATCTTTCTCCTTGTCTTGGTAGCTATGTTGCTTCTGCTATGAAGGATTCTGTGACTGCAAATTTAATATCTCCTATCTCCACTTCTGTGCCATCAAATGACCTTGTAAAAGACTTGGTAATTTCCTTGTGGAAGCCGTTAAATTTCTCAATAAAATTTAACCATCTGACCTTCTGTAGCATCCCTTTAAGCTGTGGATACCCCTCCATATACTTTAACCATATGGGCTTTGTCCTGACAATAAGCCCCATATCCCCTGTTTTCGGTTATCCTTCAAAATTACTCTTATTGTCTATAAAACAAGTGCTATTTAAGAAATGGAATGACTGTGTGTATGGAAATGGAATAACTGCGTATATATGAAAATGGAAAGATTGTGTGTATATGAAAAATGGAATGACTATGTCTATAGAAAATGGAAAGACTGTGTATATGAAATGACTGTGTGTTATAACAGAGATAAACTTAAGGATTTGTGTGTAATAAATAGACAGTAAGGGTTTAGAGAGTCGTAGATAGATAGGTCACATCGTCATCTTGATTGTTAACAGGTGGAGTTGTGGAGGACCGTTTGAACATAGGTTATGGAGTTTGAAGCAGAGATTTGTTATGAAAGAATCATTGAGACCATTTGTCATTAAAGATGGAAGATATGGCGGAGATATAGTGTTGTTCAAATCAAATGATGGTAAATTAAGGAGACGTGATTATACATACAATACAAACTTATGTTTTCAACTTTTTTATTGAAATAAATCTTTTCATTTACCTTTGGAACCTTTACCTTTCACTTGCTGATTTTTTTGATGTTGATCCATAGCTACCTTGAGCATGGTTGGTCTTCAAAAATTGATTTCTTTTGAATTCCCTGCATACATGATTTTATTATGAGCTGTACACTTGTGCCTGAACTGATAAACAAATTGTAGCTGCAGAATCAGATTAGCTGCAGAACAGAATCAGCTGCAAAACGTAAAAAAGAAAGTGAAATATGGCTTATGGATCATGAATGAAATGGAAGTGGCTATGTAATTGAAATGAAATGAGATGTAAGACAAGATGATAAATGAAATGAAAATGGAATGAAAGCTGTAAAAGGAAAAATTGAAAAATTTATTGATGAAATATGATAATGAGATGAAGTGACACTGCAAAAATAAAACGGAGTGAGGTGAGATGAGATGATGAATCTGAAAAATCTAAACTACAGAGTGATTATAGCTTTTTGTCACTACTTATTACAGAAAGAAAATGGAAACTATGGGGTGTGAGAAACCTCTGATTTTCCCTTGTATTTTCTGTATAAGTATGCCAATCAATGATTGGTTTTCAACCTTATACAATTTATTTTTTATATTTGTTTTTTTGTTTAGGCAAAATAAAGACTAAGTTAGTGGAGAAGAAGAATTATTCTTCACTAGCTTCATTTTAGAATTGCCTTGGAAAATCTTAATGAACTCCTCTTTTGAAATTGGTTTCTAATATGTCTTTAATCTATGACCATTCACAAGAAGAGGAGTTTTATTTTCATGTATTGTTCTTATCCTCACTGCTCCATTACTAAAGACTTTTTCAATCTCATATGGCCCAAGCCAATGAGTTTGAAACTTCCCTTGAAAATCTTTAAAATTTGAATCAAACAATAGCGCCCAATCTCCCACTTGAAACCTCTTGTCATTAATATATTTGTCATGCCATTTAGCCCTCTGTTGTTGGACTATACTAGTCCTTTGAACTGCCTCTTACCTGATTTCATCAAGTTCATTTAATTGCTCCAGCTTATACTTTTGTGCCTCTGATAAATCTAGTTCTAGTTGGACTGCCATCTGGAAAGTTATGATTTGGAACTCTATAGGGAATAGGACTTGTTTCCCATAAACAAGTTCATAGGGTGTATGTCCCATTGTGTTCCTCCATGTAGTTCTATAGGCCCATAAGGCTTCATGAAGCCTTTCCGCCCAATCTCTTCTATGTAGATGCAAAATCTTGGTGAGGATTCCTTCAATAAGTTTATTCGTAGATTCCACTTGACCATTTGCTTGTGGATGATAGGGAGTAAATTTCTTATATTTGATCTTGTATTCTTCCATAAGCCCTTCCACCATGTTAGATGTAAATTGAGATCCCTGATCTGACAATTTCTCTTGGAACACCAAAATGAGTGAATATGTCTTCAAAAAGAAAATTAACTACATATTTTCCATTAGCAAAAGGTAATGCTTTGTCTTCTACCCATTTAGTGACATAATCAATGCATACCAATATATACTTCTTCTGCTTATATGGAGGATTAATTGGCCCAATAAAATCTAAAGCCCACTTTTCAAAAGGTTTGATGAGTACCTGAATTTGTAATGGCATTTCATCTGAGGGAGCAAATTTACATACCCTTTGGTAGCTGTCACATCTCCTGACATATGCTTTAGCTTCTTTGAAGATGGATGGCCAATAATATCCTAAAGAAAGGATTTTATAGGCTGTCCTCTTGTCAGCGAAGTGTCCACCACATGGCTCATCTGACATGCCTTAAGAATCTCGGGCATTTTATCTTCCTTGACACACCTTCTAATCATAAGATCCGGGCCTATTTTATACAATTCGTTAGTGATCCATGAATATCTTGCACTTACCTAAATAATTTTTCTTTTCTCTCTAGGAAAGAAATGTGAAGGTAACTTTCCTGTGACCAAATAGTTAGCAATATTTGCAAACCAAGGAGTTTGAGTAGTTACTGCAAAAAGATATTCATCAGGAAACTTATCTTCAACAGGAGAATCTTCTTTGATATTTTGAATCCTGGACAAGAAATCAACAACTATGTTTTGTTTTCCAGGTCTATCTAGCACATTAATGTTGAATTCTTGCAAAAGTAAAAGCCATATTGTAACTCTGCCATTAGTAATAGGTTTATTCATTAAATATCTAATTGCAGAGTGATTTGTATGAAAAAAGGTTTCATAGCTTATTATATAATGTCTGAACTTGTTAATTGCACAAATAACAACTAAAAATTCCTTTTCAGTCAAAATATAATTTAACTCAGTGGGAGTCATATTCTTACTTTTATAGTAAATGGCATAAGGAATCAAATCTTTTTGTCCCAATACAACTCCCAGAGTTGTATCTGAAGCATCTATTGAAATATGGAAAGGGAGTTTCCAATTTGGACCTCTTAAAATGGGTGCTTTAGAAATTTTTGTTATTAAGGTTTCAAATGCTAACTGGCAATCAAAATTCCAATTGAATTCACAATCTTTGGTAAGAAATTTGAAGAGTGGGGATGCTAATTTAGCAAAATTTTCTATAAACCTTCTATAGTATCCTGTAAATCCTAGAAAACTTCTAACATCCTTTTGGCAATTTGGAATTGATAATTTAGAGATGACTTCAACTTTAGATTTGTCAACTTTAATCCCATCTCCTGAAATGTGATGTCCTAAAACAATACCTTCTGGAAACATCACAAAATATTTTTCATGGCTTAGTGAAAGGTTTGATTCTTTACATCTTTTAAGAACTTTTTCCAAATTTTCGAAAGCTTCTTCAAATGTATTCCCATAGACTGTAAAATCATCCATATATACCTATACACAATCATGTATTAGATCAAAAAACATTCCTAGTACTACTCTTTGGAATGTTGCAAGTGCATTACATAACCCAAAAGGAAGTACTCAGTAGGCATATTTTCCCCATGGACAAGTAAATGTGGATTTATACTGATCTTCAGGTGCTACATGAATTTGATTATAACAACTAAAACCATCTAAGAATGAGAAATAATTCTTACCTGCTAATGTATCTAAGACTTGATCTATAAAAGGCAAAGGAAAATGATCTTTAAGGGTTGCTTTATTCAGTTCTTGATAATCAATGCACACCCTCCATTTACCATTCTTTTTAGGCATAATTACCAAAGGAGAAACCCATTGGCTATTTGAAATTGGGTAAGTGAAGTTTACATTTAGTAATTTTTGGAGCTCTTCTTTCACAATATCTCTAAGATTTGGATTCATCCTTCTCTGAGGTTGTCTGACAGGTCTACAATTTTCCTCAATGTAGATGTGATGGATACGAGTCTTAGGATTAATGCCTTTCATGTCGGTGTATTCCCATGCAAATGCAGCAGAATGTTTTTGTAATGTTTTCATTAGATCTTCTTGTTGTAGTTTCTCCAAGTTTTTGTTTATGTTCAATGTCCTACCTGGAAAAATTTCAATTGTAGAGCTACCAAACTCTTCCATAGAATAGAGAGACATGTGCCTGGATGACAAATATTCAACATTAGATTTTTCTTGAAATTGCGCATGGTCATATTCTGAAGATGATTCAAAATTTTCCAATGTATTTAAAATTTGACTATCTTCACTAATATCTGAAATAGTAAAGAGACGCTGAATATCATATTCATCATTAATCCATTATTTGTCATCTATTTCTATGATTGCTTTTGCTAGAGGATATAGAGTAATTTTTTTTTGTTGAATTCCCATCAGAAATATACATGTCACTAGACCTACAGCTAATAAAAGCATCAGCTATTGCTAGCTAAGGTCTTCCTAATATGAGTGGATGTCCTCCTAGATTGTTCTTGGGAGTTAAGATCATGAAATCAACAGGATATTCCCAAGAATCTAAGGATACTGAATATCTTCTAACACTCCATCTAGTTTGATTACTGATCTATCTGCTAGTTACAATAAGGTAGGTGTGTAAAGAAGATTAGGAAGCTTGAGCTGCTCCATAGTTTGTTTGCTCATGATGTTTATTGCTGCTCCTAAGTCAATCAATGTATTTGGAATTTCAACTCCATTGATATGTGTTTTCACAATTGGATTTTCTGGATCCACATATTTTTGTATGACAATTTTTTCCATCATTATGTCTGCTATTTTTCCTACCAGCTGATTTCTTTTTGTTTCCTTTGTTTTTCTTCTTGGTTTCTTTATGCTCAACTCCTTTATTGTTCTGGCTAGAATTGGAATTCCTTTAGTGGCTTGTACCAAAGGGATTTTGATACAGAAATTCTTCAATTCATCTAGAAAATCATAATTGGGCAACATAATCTGCTTTTCTATTCCTCTATCAATTTGTAATATTTCAAGAAAAGGAGGTGTAGAAGTAGATGCTGGTTGCTCAATGATAGGAGTTGTGTTCTCTGATTTTTTTTGTTTTTCTTTTTCAATGTTTTGGTTTTGGAGAG